>CAWUFW010017889.1:0-244592 GCA_963921515.1 Calotriton arnoldi
AGGATAGTAGAGAGTGTTATATTGATAAATACATATTTTTATATAACTACTGTGTGGTTCTCCTTTCATATGGTCAATATATGAGGTGATGTTCTGGTAAAACAAGCTGCTTTACATTCCTTCAAGATTAAGCCTGGAGGCTGCTCTCCACAGCTGCCACTAGGATAGCTTTCTAAAGGTTATCTTTGACCTCATACATCATAAGGGTCGTTTGGACTGGTGCAAGGTGCCCACTTTAATTAGTGGACAGCATACACCGGGCCAACTACTCACAGTGACAAAATCACTGCCACTCTTGTGTGCGGCAAACTTCACCACAGTGATTTCCCTTGGCAACTGTAAAGCATTCAGCAGATTTGAGACATACAGTCCATTCCGAATGGGAGTACTAGCAGAGGCCATGAAACCTTGCTGTGACCGCAACATACCGAAGTCATGCACAACTCCAAAACCATACTGTTAGTGTAAATGGTAACTTGTGAGCCTTCTGAAGTGCAGCAGACTCTGGTAGGGCAACCAATCAATCAGGTTTCTTGTAAAGTGCGATAACTCACCTGTTAGGGTCTCAAAGCACTGGGGGGGAGGATCTGCGGTTCAGTCGAAGAGCCAGGTCTTGAGGTCCTTCCTTAATTGAGGCAGCGATGGTGATTGCCTGAGATGTAGAGGCAGGAAGTTCCAGGTCTTTGCAGCTAGTAGGAGAAGGATCTTCCTCCAGCCGTGGCCCTACAGATTCGTGGGATGGTGGCCAGGGCCAGTTGGGCAGAGCCTAGATGTCTGGTGGGTGTGTAGAAGGAGAAGCAGTGGTTGAGGTATGCAGGTCCGGTGTTGTGGAGGGCTTTATAGGCATGTGTGAGGAGCTTTAAGGTAATTATTTTGTGGATCGGGAGCCAGTAGAGGTCACTTAGGTGACTGGTGATGTGGCTGTGGCGGGGGATTTTTAGGATGACTCTGGCGGAGGTGTTCTGGATGTTCTGCAGTTTCTTTAAGAGTTTTTGGGTGGTGTCGGCGTAGAGTGCATTGCAGTCTGCTGCTGACGTTTTCCTGGACTCGGTGGGGATCCACTTGAAAATCTTCAGAAGCAGGCAGAGCGTGTAGAAGCAGGAGGACGAGACGGCGTTGATTTGGCATTTAATTGAGAGTGAGGAGTCCAGGATGATGCTGAGGGTTAGTGCATGGTCGGTGGGCGTGGGGAGGGGGTTCAGAGCGCTATGGGCCACCAGGAGTCAACCCAGGTGGAGTGGGTGGAGCCCAGGATGAGGACTTTGGCCTTGTCTGAGTGAGCTTGAGGCAGCTGTCCTTCATACAGGTGGCGACTGCCTTCATCCCCTTCATCCCCTTGTGGAAGTTGCTCTTGGCGGCTGTGGGTTCGTCTGTGAGGGAGAGAATCAGCTGAGTTTCATCAGCATAGGAGACGGTGTTGAGTCCGTGACTTCTGACGATGGCTGCAAGCGGGGCCATGTAGATGTTGAAGAGGGTGGGGCTCAGGGAGGATCCCTGAGGCACTCTGCAGCTGATCTCTGTGGGTCATGAGTAGAACGGTGGAAGTCTGACTCTCTGTTCGCCCGTTGAAGAAGGAGCTAATCCATTCTTGGGCTTTGCCGCAGATGCCTGCGTCGTGGAGTCTTGTGCAAAGGGTGTGGTGGGAGAAGCATTGAAGGTGGGTGAGAGGTCCAGGAGAATGAGGGCTGCAGTTTCGCCTCAGTCAAGGAGGGTGCAGATGTCTTCGGTAGCAGCAAGGAGAGCTGTCTCTGTGCTGTGGTTGCTTCTGAAGCCCGATTGGGAGAGTTCAAATCAATTTGGCTACTTGTGCGGACTTTATAGCACAAGTAAGACACTTCCATGACTCCACTTTGCGTACACACAACATAAGCCACTCTTATAATAACCCGTTGGTCTCTCAAGAAGGACCAATTAACAAAAATTGTATGGTCAGATTTAGGAAGGGGTAGGTCCAGTAATTTTGGTCTCAGTTTTGTGCACAACTCGGTAACGTTAACACAATCATGGTCAAATTTGCCCTCATCATCTCCCTGTGGGTTTGGCAACAGAGAAGCAGGGTTTAGTATATTACAACACCTGATGGAAACATTTTCTGCTGCCAAAATGATTCTCTCATAGCGGGTTTTGCAGCTGTTTGTCAAATTTTTAGTTTGGGTACGGGTCATAAGGATCTCAGTGGAGTGGGGTACTATTACAATTAGAGGGGAACCCATCACTATTCCCTCAGTTCCTGAATGCTGAGGGTCATGGCTGCAACCAGTTTGAGACAACCAAGCAACACTGCTGCAACTGGGTCAAGAGTAGCTGAGAAGTATCCAATGGGGCGCTTAGTCTCCTCATGGGTTTGTGTTAGAACAGACATGCACGCTCATGTCTTTCATGACAAAAGAGTACAAATTATTTCATATAGTCTGGCATCCCAAGAGCAGTTGCACTACAAAGTACGTTTTTAAGCTCCTGGAAGGCTTCCATGCCATCATCATCCCTTGGTACCGGGTCATGGACATAGGTGTGCGTCAGCCTCAGCAAAGGCTTCACCACAAAAGAAATGTTAGAGATCCCTTGTCGGCAGTAGCCAATCATGCCAAGGAACAAGGGCCTTTCTCACTGTGTAGTTGGGAACTTCATCTTAAGAACGGTCTCTATGCATTTGTGAAACACTTACCTCACTCCTTTTTCTATCTGGTGTCCCAGGTACATGACTTCCTTTTGACAATATTGCAATTTCTCAGGAGAGACCTTATGCCCGTTCTCAGCCAAATTGTTGCGCAGAGCAATCATGTCTTGCTATCAAGCTTCCTTGGTCATCGATGCGATCAAAAGATTGTCAATGTATTGTATTAGGGTCAAACTACATGGTAGGTGCAGAGATTCTAGATTCTTTTTAAGTATCTGATTGAAATAGGATGGGCTTTCAGTATACCCTTGTGGGGTGCAACACCACCTGAGGGTCCTCTCTTAGAACCAGAACGCAAAGAGAAATTGGCTCTCTTCATGTAAGGGAACTGAGAAGAAGGCTTGGCAACGGTCAATGACCGTGAACCACTCAGCCTCAGTGGGAATCTGGAACAAGATTACAGTGAGGTTCGGTAACACAGGATAGCATGGAATGACAATTTGGTTAATTTTCCGAAGGTTCTGAACTATCATCCATTTTTTGTTTGCTTTTTGTAAAGCCATGATCGATGAGTTGCATGGACTCTTGATAACTTCCCTTAAAATGCCTTTTTCTTTTAAGCTCTCAATGACAGGTGTAATTCCTGCGATTGCTTCTGGCGTCATTTTATAAAGCGGGTTTGTGGAAAAATGGCATTGGGGTTGGAGGGTGATATTCAGGGGTTTGACACATTTGATAGATCCAATTATTGTCCCTGTCAAACCCTAGACATCCTTTCTAACTTTCTCTCTCAGATCACCTGGTAGGTATAACCTGACAACGGGTTCCAGCGACTGTAAATGTAATTTAGTGTTAGCTTCTTGGGTTTCATTTCCGACCCTGTCCTGCCGTGGCATAGCTAGGCACTATGCCGCCCGTGGCGGTACCTGCCTTTGCTACCCCAGCTAGCCGCGCTGAAGAGCGGGGGGTTGGGGTTGCTGGCGATGATTCCTGCGTTTGCCGCCCCGCTGCAAACTCATGAAAGAGTGGGGGATACGAGGCCGCCACCCCCAAAACTCATGCCAACCAGGGCGGACCACCCCCCACCCCACCCTTGCTACATCACTGCCGTCCTGCGTACAATAGTTGATGTAGTTCAGCTTACAAAGAAGATCCCTTCCCAACAAGTTTACAGAATTAGAATCACAAATCGCAAACTGATGTTGTTCTCTTATGTACCCTATCTTTACCGGAACAGGGGCAGTAATCTGATTAGTATGCTGTTGATTGATGATGCCTACAACTTGGACTTCCCTTCGTGAAAGTGGTAAGTTATGGATCTCAACTGTTCTAACCATTGAATCAGTGGCTCCTGCGCCAATTAGGAAAGATACGGGATGCCCGTTAACCTCTCTGTCCACATACGGTCCACTTTCAGGTTTGCACCAAGTATGCACTTCTCCTCCGCCCTCAGGCACCGTCATTGCCTTGATTGAAGTCTGTAGAAGTCTAAAACATCATAGGGACTGGGCCGTTCTGAGACATCATTGGGTTTTGGGGTATTTTGTTACTCAGCTGGGAATGTGGAATCCCTCCCTTCTTCACAGCTGGGGGTTTGGTCATGATTTAACACTTCCAATGCCACACCTTGTTGCAAATGTGACATGGGCTGACCTTCTTTAGAGCACTTATGCTGGTTCCTGACATGTTGCGTCAACCTCGTCCCATTCCAGGGACACTCCCGCCATTGGTCAGGGAATCTCCTTGCATTTCCATCCCCTAACTGGGTCTACTTCGGGTCCTTGGAGTGTACTTTAAGTTCCTTTGCCCCCCCCCGTCCCAACTGTCTTTGCTATCATATACTTCTCTTTAAGCCCTTTTTGTTTTGCCTTCAAACATGTCACTACAATATTTCAAATTCTGCAAGATCTTGTCCGCAGGTTTGCTCTGCCAGCAGACGACGCATTGGATGATCTGGTGGCTTATCTTGGGTCTTAGTCCTTGCATATTGAGGCAAGGAAAACTCCCATATTATGCCCCAGCAGGTCATTCATTCCACTGTGCTCCCTTTACACCTGCATCAACCTCTCGAAGTAGGCATAAACTGACTCTTTCGGTTTTTGAGAGGTTCAGATAATCTTAGGCCAGTTCATCTTTTTTTGGGGGACCTATGTCTTCGGATGTTTTATAACTTTGTAGTATTTGGTTTCTTGTATTGACCAATCCAGCCCTCTTACATTCTGCCTTTGGGACTGACACCCAAAATATACATCCAGATCTTCCCACAGATCACAATCTGTTCCATCTGTGGGTACCACTTATAGGGATTTTCTCTGAGTTTGGGAAAGGAGTTTGTAAAAAGCAAAAGGTCTGATCGAAACCACAGGACATGTACATATATGCTCCTCCCTGTACTTCTCTCAAGGGATACTTCTTTACCGCTCCCCCTGCGGCTCCTTCCCCATCTTCCTTCAGACTCTCTTTCTTATGCTTGACCTAGATCTTCTCCTTCCTGGACCACAAGTCCCTAAACCTTTCAGTCTTGATCCATTCTCTAATATTCTCAATCAATTCCCATGTGTCTTTAGCCCTGTCAGCTTCAATGGTTTTAGCTCCTTCTCACTCACTGTCATCCAAGCATTCTTTCGCAGCTTCTTTAGCTGGGTTGTAATGATTCCACATTCTTCCGTCACCATTTTCATCCTTGCATGCACCTTTCTTGCCACCCTAGCTGCTTTCTCACTCATGTAGAGCAATTCGCCCTCACTGTAATCCCCTAGGTAGTCCATCCCGACATTTCACGGAACAATTTTTTTGAACTCCGTCTTCAACTGAGTGACATTCAGTCGCTGTGGGGTTTGCCCTGTGCTTAGCGAGTTAACTGGCAAACCTGTACTAGTTGTCGGATCTCTCATTCCACTGCTGTCCAAACTCTTTCCTTGCGGGGACCCTAGAGCCCTTACTGCCTCGTTGCAGAGTCCTGAAGTATGCTTGGGATAGGTCGACACGGCAAAGCACTGACAGGTGTCTCGACCGGGGAAGTCATGGGAGAGCTCAACAAAGACAGTGGTGCTACTACTCTGAACAAGGCATGAGATGGCAGTTTCTGTCTGTTAGAACTGGGGGTCTCTAGTTGGCAATGGTATACACCTTTGTCCAAATAGGGACCCTTGCTTCTAGTCAGGGTAAGGGGGATACACTCCTAAAATAACCCCTGCTCACCCCCTTGGTAGCTTGGCACGAGCAGACAGGCTTATCTCAGAGGCAGTGTGTTAAGCATTTGTGAACACATACTGTAATACATTGAAGACACTACAGATGGACACTACACAGGTTTTATAAAAATAAGTATTCTTTATATAGACTTAACACAAAACCACAAACGACAAAAATCCACAATACTGTACTCAAAATTGACTTAAAAGATGGTAGAAGTAACTTAGTTTAAGTTGATGGTAAATACAACACGTTTCTCTCAAAAGTACCTGAGATGCGTAACGCAAAACAAACAAAGGGTCCGCAGGGAGGACGATGCGGCGAGCAGGCGCCTCGATGCGGTGCAACGATCCGGTGCGATGCGATGCGATGAAAGTGCGCCCTTGATGCGATGTGAAGACAATGCGTGCACGCCCGACGGCCGTGCGGCGAACTCTGTATCTTTGGAGCCGCGACAGGCCCTGCGACATGCTTTTCCGGTGATGCGACGGCAGGCAGCTGCGACGGTGACACGCTTCTCGGGGGATGCGACGGCGACCCTTGCGGTAGCGACACGCTTCCCTGGTGATGTGGCGGCAGGCAGTTGCGACGAAGGCACGCTTCTCTGGTGATGCGGCGGCGGCCTCTGCAGCGGCGACACGCTTCTCCGGCGCTGCGACGGCAGCAGCTGCGACAGCGACACGCTTCTTCTCGTTGCGTCGCGCTTCCAGCTCCCAGCAACACGCAGGCTTCTGCAGACAGAATCCCCAGCAAGAGAATTCAGGAGGGAGCTGGTGGTGAAGTCTTGTAGCCCTGAGACTTCAGCAGGAGGCAAGCTCTAGTTCAAGCCCTTGGAGAATATTCTGCAAGATGATGAAAGTTCTTTAAAAGTTCCTTCTCCTTTCCCTGGCAATGAAGACCACTGCAGGCGAACCCAGCAAACAGCACACTGGCAGAGGGGCAGTCCAAACTCCTGCAGCTTCCTTGGTTCTTCTCCTTGGCAAAGGTTCGTCTTGTTGTTTCCAGAAGTGATCTAAAGTTCTGGGGTCTGGGTCCCCCTTTTTATACCCATAAATCCTTTGTCCTCTGAAGGCAGAGGGTCCTGTACCTAGTCCAAACCAGTTCTGGGTGCATCCTGCCAGAGCACACTCTCTTCCTTTGTCAGTGTGGGCCAGGGACATCAGACACGCCACAGGAGGTGGAGCCAGCATTGTGGAAGGCAGGCACAGCCCTATTCAGGCCCAGGTGCTACTCCTCCCACCACTCTACATGCAGATAGGTCTATTCAGCCCTGTGCTGACTCACCCTGTCTCCTGGAGCCCCCAGCCCCTGTCACTCACAAAACCAGACATACAATACACAAGCTAGCAGAGGCAGGCTGGATGGTTTAGGCAAGAAAATACCTACTTTCTAAAGTGGTATTTTCAAACACAGAATGTTAAAACCAACTTCACTAAAAGATGTATTTTATCATTCTGAGTTCAGGCATACTAAATTCGAATTTCTACCATGTTCCTGGGTCAGTTAGGATTATAAGATGTTATAATCAAACTGCCCATTCTGGCCTATGGGGACAGGTAGCCTTGCCAT
The DNA here is from genome assembly GCA_963921515.1 of Calotriton arnoldi. Taxonomy (NCBI): domain Eukaryota; kingdom Metazoa; phylum Chordata; class Amphibia; order Caudata; family Salamandridae; genus Calotriton; species Calotriton arnoldi. Next base: position 7,382 of record CAWUFW010017889.1, read on the forward strand.
AGTGAAAAACGAAATTGGCTGTAATTCACTATCAGGATATGCTACACACACCAGGGCATGTCCTACCTTTTACTTACAACGCACCCTGCCCTTGGGCCTACCTTAGGGGTGGCTAACATGTAGAAAAGGGAAGGTTTAGGGACTGGCAAGTGGGTGCACTTGCCAATTCGACATGGCAGTCACAGACTGCACACAGGCTCTGCAATGGCAGGCCTGAGACACACTTTACAAGCTGCTTCTGTGGGTGGCACAACCAGGGCTACAAGCCCACCAGCAGCATTTGATTTACAGGCCCTGGGCACACCTGGTGCACTATACTAGGGTCTGACAAGTAAATCAAATGATCCAATCATGGAGTCACTAATCAATACATCAATTTACAATAGGGAGAGCATATGCACTTTAGCACTGATCAGCAGTGATAAAGTGCCCAGAGTCATAAAACCAACAAAAACAGGTCAGAGAAAATACAGGAGGAAGGCAAAAAGTTCAGGGATGACCCTGCAAAAAGGGCCAAGTCCAACACAACCCCTTCCAGCCAAAACGCAGGGTAGACCAATCACTACCTTGATGAGATTCCCTGCTTTGGGCGATAGAACATGGACCCTGGCCCGCAACAGCAGGGCATATTCCAGTTCTACGCCAATCTGAACCCATTTGGATCCCTCTGCCCATACACTCAGGGCCCACCAAGCTAACCCATGGGGAACCCTTCTCCTCACCTGTGGACACCATCTGTGCAGCACCTAACCTTAGCTTGCTCACAGGTGTGTCCCAACAGACAGACAGCAAGCCACAGTGGCCACTGACAGTGGTCAGTGATGAGACCCAGGCCTTATGCCTCTCAGGGCTCTCAAACCTCTGTGGCGTTAGAGAGCGGGGGGCAGTAGTCCCAGGTGCTTGGCACCCTTTGTCCACTCTCCCTCCTGTCAGGTCAGGTATGACATCCTGGCACTGACCCACCAGCCCCGGGCCTGTACCTGGCGGCTGGACAGGATACTGGGGTGGGCTTTCCCACACCCGGTCCTCCTTCTCCTCGTTGGGGCTCTGTACCCTCCCACCTGGAGTGGTACCCCCTTCCAGAATTGCCTGGGCACCTGTGGCAGGTGTCCTGCACAATTCGCCCACCAGTTCAGGGGTTCTATCCTGCAACTGGGCGTCCAGGTCAGGGGGGACACCCTGAACCTGGCCCTCCAACCTAGAGTCCAGACCCTCCAGTTGAACCAGGGTCAGAGGCGAGGACTCCCTCCCTCTGCACCCCCTTCCAGAGTGCTGTACCCTCCCACCTGGAGTGGTACCCCTAGAAGACCAACCGGTCAGGACACTGTTTACAGTTGTCCCTCCCTCCAGGTCAGACAACACCTGAACCTGGCTTCCCAACCCAGGGACCAACCCCTGCGGTTGAACACTTGCCCGGCGCACCAGGACTTCATTGGGAGCACATATGCTCCCCACCGAGGGTGACACACAACTCATGTGTCGTGTGACAGCCTGCCTGGTGCAGATCTTCCGACCCCTGTCCATCTGACAGTGTGTGAAAATCCCCCAGGACAGAAGTGGTGTCACCATGGTCATTCATCGGTGACTCAGCCCTTCTGGCTGGCCCCTGACCCACTGGTTCTTCCACTGGGGAATCTTTCCCCCTCTCACCCCTCAATCTGGACTTCTGCACCCTCCACTTAGGAGTGGCACTGCCAGACACCAGAACTGATGGAGGCCTGCTTACAGACACCCCCAGTTCACCAGACACTAGGGGATCCCCCTCAATGGGCGGCCCATCAGGACAGACTAGGCTCCCTACCTGGTATTCCCTTAAAGAACCATCCAGGCCCTGAGACTGAGGTTGGGCACTATCGGGACGCATCCCAGTCTCACTCCTTCTTCTTGAAGACAGGACGTGAGGCCCTACACCCCTCCCACTACAACGGGACCTAGCTGGGCTACTCTGAACCACCTCCACCACTCTGGGTTGGAAGATACCTGAGCCACTACCCTTAGGGTCACTCGCCAATGCCTCTTCAGACCCTCTGGAATCCACCAAAAGGTCTGCCTCCCTGGTGAGCTCCCTGGGGTCAGAGAACTCACTCTCCAATGGGTGTTGGCATAGCTCTGGAAAACAGGGACTTACAATATGCTCTCCCACAATTGGATCACACAGCCCCCTACAAGGGTTAACCAAACTATCCTTCACCTCACCATCCAGTGCCTCGCACACGTACTCCACACCACTCTCCTGAGATTGGCAAGACAGTATCTGACTGTCTCTGTCACTCAACCCACACTCTTCTGGGTGGTCTCCACATTCACACACCAGGACTTCAACCATGGGGGAACCTCCCTCCCTGCTCCTCTCAGCTAGAGTCAGTGGAGTGTCCCTCCCAACACCAGGACCATGAACCCCTGTGCCCGTGCCCCAATCTACTTCCGGGACACTGTGCACCACTGGAGCTACCTCAGATCCTTGAACCTCCTGGTGTATGTTAACCCCCTCCAAGTCAGGCACCACATCTCTGGGTGTGTGTACTACCCCCTCAGCACTAGATAACTCAATATTGCTGCCACCATCTGAGCTGGATTCCACCTCCAACTCAGCAAAGCTCACTTCCTGAGCTACACAATTTTCTTGTTGCTGGGCTGAGACTCTCATGGCCTCAAGCCTCTCGAGCTCCAAATCAAGCTCTCTCATTCTCAACTCGTGTTCCAATCTCATTCTCTCTCTCTCCAAGGCTAACTTGTTATTTTCACCCTCCATCTTGAGCCTGGCCAGCTCCATTCTATGCCTTCTATTTCTCTCCCTATCCTCCAGCTCTCCTGGGGACAGGTCTTTGGAAGAAACACTGCTGCCTGGCGGGGTAGGTACTTTTTCCCCCCCATGACCCACTGGCCCATCTAGCTGCCCTTCTGCCTCCTCTGCCTCTCCCACAGGGTGCTCCACATTTTCAGATGCATTTCTTGCTTCCACCCAGGCCCTCAGCGCCTTGTGGAACTCATCCTTCTTAGTGAGGCCTGGAATAGCAACTTTAAATTTTTACAGAAGGCTTTCAGCTGTTTGGCATTATAGGTATCCAACCTCTCTTCCTCAAAATCTGGATCCATAGATGCAACAGATGCTGGTGGACTCATGGCAATAAGAATTGGTAGTTCTCAGAAAAATAACAGTCCAAGGAGAAACAATTCTACTAAAAAAAGTATGTGGTTGTGTTTGGTCTGCACTCACTAGTAGTGCACACCAATCACTGTATATGAGTCACAAATGCAAGTCCAGAATCCTCACCGCTGACCACCAATGTTAGAACTGGGGGTCTCTAGTTGGCAATGGTATACACCTTTGTCCAAATAGGGACCCTTGCTTCTAGTCAGGGTAAGGGGGATACACTCCTAAAATAACCCCTGCTCACCCCCTTGGTAGCTTGGCACGAGCAGACAGGCTTATCTCAGAGGCAGTGTGTTAAGCATTTGTGAACACATACAGTAATACAGTGAAGACACTACAGATGGACACTACACAGGTTTTATAAAAAATAAGTATTCTTTATATAGACTTAACACAAGACCACAAACGACAAAAATCCACAATACTGTACTCAAAATAGACTTAAAGATGGTAGAAGTAACTTAGCTCAAATTGATGGTAAATGCGAAACGTTTCTCTCAAAAGTACCTGGGATGCGTAACGCAAAACAAACAAAGGGTCCGCAGGGAGGATGATGCGGCGAGCAGGCGCCTCGATGCGGTGCGACGATCCGATGCGATGAAAGTGTGCCCTTGATGCGATGCAACGATGTGAAGATGATGCGTGCACGCCCGACGGCCGTGCGGCGAACTCTGTATCTTTGGAGCCGCAACAGGCCCTGGGACACGCTTCTCCGGTGATGCGACGGCAGGCAGCTGCGATGGCGACACGCTTCTCGGGGGATGCAACGGCGACCCTTGCGGTAGCAACACGCTTCCCTGGTGATGCGGCGGCAGGCAGTTGCGACGGCGACACGCTTCTCCGGTGATGCGACGGCAGGCAGCTGCGACGAAGGCACGCTTCTCTGGTGATGCGGCGGCGGACTCAGCGGCGGCGATATGCTTCTCCGGCGATGCGACTGCAGCAGCTGCGACAGCGACACGCTTCTTCTCGTTGCGTCGCGCTTCCAGCTCCCAGCGACACGCAGGCTTCTGCAGACAGAATCCCCAGCAAGGGAATTCAGGAGGGAGCTAGTGGTGAAGTCTTGTAGCCCTGAGACTTCAGCAGGAGGCAAGCTATAGTTCAAGCCCTTGGAGAATATTCTGCAAGATGATGAAAGTTCTTTAAAAGTTCCTTCTCCTTTCCTTGGCAATGAAGACCACTGCAGGCCAACCCAGCAAACAGCACACTGGCAGAGGGGCAGTCCAAACTCCTGCAGCTTCCATGGTTCTTCTCCTTGGCAAAGGTTCGTCTTGTTATTTCCAGAAGTGATCTAAAGTTCTGGGATCTGGGTCCCCCTTTTTATACCCATCAACCCTTTGTCCTCTAAAGGCAGAGGGTCCTGTACCTAGTCCAAACCAGTTCTGGGTGCATCCTGCCAGTGCACACCCTCTTCCTTTGTCAGTGTGGGCCAGGGACATCAGACACACCACATGAGGTGGAGCCAGCATTGTGGAAGGCAGGCACATCACTATTCAGGCCCAGGTGCTACTCCTCCCACCACTCTACATGCAGATAGGTCTATTCAGCCCTGTGCTGACTCACCCTGTCTCCTGGAGCCCCCCAGCCCCTGTCACTCACAAAACCAGACATACAATACGCAAGCTAGCAGAGGCAGGCTGGATGGTTTAGGCAAGAAAATACCTACTTTCTAAAAGTGGTATTTTCAAACACAGAATGTTAAAACCAACTTCACTAAAAGATGTATTTTATCATTCTGAGTTCAGGCATACTAAATTCGAATTTCTACCATGTTCCCTGGGTCAGTTAGGATTATAAGATGTTATAATCAAACTGCCCATTCTGGCCTATGGGGACAGGTAGCCTTGCCATAGTGAAAAACGAAATTGGCTGCAATTCACTATCAGGACATGCTACACACACCAGGGCATGTCCTACCTTTTACTTACAACGCACCCTGCCCTTGGGCCTACCTTAGGGGTGGCTAACATGTAGAAAAGGGAAGGTTTAGGGACTGGCAAGTGGGTGCACTTGCCAAGTCGACATGGCAGTCACAGACTGCACACAGGCTCTGCAATGGCAGGCCTGAGACACACATTTTTCAAGCTGCTTCTGTGGGTGGCACAACCAGTGCTGCAAGCCCACCAGCAGCATTTGATTTACAGGCCCTGGGCACACCTGGTGCACTATACTAGGGTCTGACAAGTAAATCAAATGATCCAATCATGGAGTCACTAATCAATACATCAATTTACAATAGGGAGAGCATATACACTTTAGCACTGATCAGCAGTGGTAAAGTGCCCAGAGTCATAAAACCAACAAAAACAGGTCAGAGAAAATACAGGAGGAAGGCAAAAAGTTCAGGGATGACCCTGCAAAAAGGGCCAAGTCAACACTGTCTAACTCGGAGGTGCACGAGTTTCTATAGGGGATTCTGCAGCTGTCCATGTCTCAGTTACTGTAGGTGCTGTGTCACTCGGTGCAGCAGCAACCACATTGTACGGGGGTGGTCTTATGCTGAGAAGCTCCTCTATGAAGGTGTCTTCCTCCTCATTCTCTGTTTCTGTCTTCCATTTAGGTTTCTCCTTCTTCCTCTCTTCATTTTCTTTCGAGGGATAGGCCCCAACAGTCTCAATGGCTTCCTCCCTCCACTTTCTCTGCCTTACTTCATCCTATTGAATTGAATTGAATTGAATTACAAACTTGTATAGCGCAAAAAACTGCCACCCTACGGGTATCCTGGCGCTTAAAATGATGAAAACCACTGTAAAAGCAGAACCAATTGTCAGAGAAGGGATCTAATATTCACTCCTTGGAAATAGCCAGGTTTTCAAACTCTTCCTGAAGCAGGTCAGAGAACTGGCCTGTCTAAGGTTCTGAGGCAGCTCATTCCATAGGCGCGCAGCGGCCACACCAAAGGCTCTGTCCCCCATCCTGGATCTCTTAAACCTGGTGGTTGTTATCAGATTTGCACTCGAGGAGCGAAGCTGCCTCCCGGGATTATACCAGGTGAACACCTCCTGCAGGGGGACTGGACCCAGGTCATGTGCTGCTCTGTATACAATACAGAGGGATTTGAAGCTAATTATTTCCCTGACGGGCAGCCAATGCAGGTCTCCCAAGGCCAATGCCGTGGAAGATCTGCGCTGTCTATTTACAGGACAATACACCACCTCTGTTTTTCCCCCATTAAACTGTAAGGAATTTTTCCTGAGCCAACCAGCAGTCTGACGCATACACTCCTGGAAGGTGTCCATAGATACCGCTTGTTTCCTCCAGGAAAAACCAGTTGGGTATTATCGGCGTAGTTGACCAGGTCAATTCCATAAGATTTAATGATGGGGAATAGAGGACGTAAGTAGATATTGAAAAGAATAGGGCTGATCGCCGAGCCCTGCGGCACCCCGTGATGTACTAGGGACTTGCCAGAGGTGAACGGCGTCATAGAAACAGCCTGTTGTCTTCCTGACAAATAAGATTGTAGCCACTGCAAGGCCCGTCCTTTAACCCCTATACTTTTCAGTCTTTCCATTAGCACTGTATGGCTAACCGTGTCGAAAGCGGCTGACATATCCAATAGCACTAGGACTGACGAGTTCCCATTGTCAGCACGCATTCGTAGATTGTCCATTATGGTTGCCAAAGCGGTCTCAGTGCCATGTCCTGGGCGGAAACCAAATTGGTCCCTATCCAGCAGAAAATGATCCTCAAGATAGCATGAAAGAACTTTGCTAACTGTCTTTTCCAAAATTTTGATCGGATACGGCAGGAGGGAAATTGGTCTAAAATTTGCTGGAATTGTAGGGTCCAAGGATGGTTTTTAAGCAAGGGGGTCACCACTGCCTGTTTCCATGCCTCTGGAACCTCTCCTTCCTCCAGAGATTGGCAGCAGATCTGTCGTAGCCAGGGGAGGATTTCTTGCCCAAATATTTTCCAGATTTTATGTGGAAGGGGATCTAAGGAGATCCCGAGGACACACTTTGGGCGAGATGATTGAAAGAGTCCTCCGTAGGGACTTGAAAGTATTCCAGGGAGGTGTTTATCTGGGGTTCTACGTCTAACTTCCAGGGCGAATCATCCTGACCACTGGTGTCAGTGGGGTGAAGATCTCCAACGATTTTAATTATTTTTTCTTCAAAATAAAAGGCAATCTCATCACAGAGTTTCTGTGACGCGACCACCTTATTGCTCGTGCAAGCTGGACTAGAGAGATCCCTAAAGATATTAAAGAGTGCTTTGGTGCTATTTGGTGCCTGTAAAATCGTTTTGGCATAAAAATCTGCTTTGGCCCTGGCGATGGACTCCTTATATTGTGACTGTACTAATTTCAAATCCTTCTTATCTGACTCTAAATAGGCCCTCCTCCATTTTCTCTCTGCCTTTTTACATGCTACTCGTAGCTGTTTCAGCTCATCATTATACCAGGGAGCAGATGTTTTTTTTCTGCTTTTGAGTCGTTTTACTGGAACTATTGAATCGAGGGTTCCAGCTATGTAATTGCAGTAGGTTTGATAATTTTCGCCTACAGATACAGAAGAAGCAAAAAGATTCTGATTCAGAAAGGTCGGGTAAGTCCTATTTTTCACTAGCTTAGCCCATTCTCTTCCCTTTCGATAAGTCACCGGCCGGTTATTATTGTCCTCCGATCTAGGTAATGTAATGTAAAAGTGGATTAGAGAATGGTCAGTCCAGCTTTGAGGCAATATATCAACCACCTTAGTCTCGGGCTGGTTTGCAAACAAAAGATCTAAAACATGCCCTCCTAGATGAGTCGGTTGTTGTACTAGTTGATGCAAGTTAAGATTTCTCTACACGTATGCCTTAGGTCTCTCAGATGATTATCTAAGCTGCCGTTATCCCATAAATTAAAATCCCCTAATAGAATCATTCTAGAATGGGTTAGGCTCAGGTTAGTGATGGTATTAAATAATACTTGAAATTGGGTATCAGAACCCGGGGTCTGTAACAGACCACCCCAGTGAGTAGCCTACCTTTAGCCTCTTGAAGTGAAAAGCCCAACAGTTCAATCCCTATAACGTCATCTACCTGTAGAGGTGTAAAGTTCCACTTTTCCTTAAAGATCACCCCAACCCCCCTCCTCTTCCAGCCGCCCTCGGTTGATGGAATATTTTGTATCCATCTGGGCAGGCGAAGCCCATTTGTACTGAAGAGTCGGTGCTGGTCCAAGTCTCTGTTAAAAGAGAACATCCAAATCCATGTCTTCTAACATGTTGGATACCTCTTGGTGGTGTTTCATCAAGGATCTGCAATTAATCAACCCGCAGTTTAGATTGTTTTTGTCATATCCCCTAACAGCAGAGGGTTGACAGTTTCCCCCTCATCTCTCTTACCCATACTGAGTAGCTGTTCCCTGGAGTATTTTATTCTGCCCTGGTTTTGACTGCAACGAACAACGTGGCTGGCGCAGAGCGCGTCCGGAGCGCGGACGGGCGCAGACGGAGCTTGCCTCTGGCGCGCCTCTGCGCGCGCAGCATGCGCGCTTGCATTGCCTGTTCTAGATAGGCAGGCAAGTGCTGATGTCCAAACACTGGAGCGCGACCCCGGAAGTGCAGCAAAGCACAAGTCCCTCCACCCAAGATGGCGCTAAAAAGAATCGACGATTCACGGTTCCCGCCAAAGCAGCGAGATGTGGGAATTCAATTTTATGTGCAGGTAAGCGGAGCGAATGCAGATTTAAAAAGAGGAAGAGTAGTTATTTTTAAAAACAATTTTAGCTATTTCTTATGACACAACAGCTCCTATGACCACAGGTAGCGAAATAAGATTAAAAATGCTGGCAGTATTACCAGGGAGTTGTACACAATCAGTAGTCAGCGTTTGGTGGCCCTCTTCAGTCTAGGTGCTATACACTTCTCCAGGCATGAGCTATACACTTCTCCAGGCATGAGCCTTACTGCGGATCTTTAATTCAAACTGTTCTTTTTTTTTTGCTTGCCATCTGCTCAGAAAGATTTAAGGCTTCGAATTGTGTTGGCCTAGGCTGTGGCTTTAAATTGTACATTCTCCTCCTAAACATTCTCTATTCGAGGGATATGGGAAATCGCAGTTCCCCATCCCTAGATTTATATTTGTGCCATTGACTAAGCCACATACACGTATGTAACCCTTCCTTGGATGCCATTTCCCTAGGAAAAGGAAACAACTCTCACAACTGTCTCAATTTTAGAATCTGAGGTGTCAAATATTCTGCCTAAGGACTCAATACTGCTTCTAGTGGAGTATTTCTAAAGGCAAAACATAGGTAGAAACTTATATCATTGTTGCCCTAGGGCAATATCCCCCAACGAACCTCCAGTACAGAGCACACCTCTGTCCTGCTGGAATAATAAACCAGCTTGTGGTGCATGTAGTATGCAATGGGCAGCATGACTGAGTAATATTGGTACTTTAATTAACTCACTAATCACTGTTACTTTATGTTTTGATAGCCACTGAAGTACTCCTGCAACTGCAAATATATGTGAGAATCCTGCAGATGGACCAAACTTAAATTGCTGACGGGTTAGCTTGGAATTATGATCTTCAAATGTGGATCAACTGGTTAGCACTGAGCTGGTTATTAGTAATATGTTATGTACTGAGCTAAACAATGGTTACAGTATGCAGCCCCTTTATTTCAGCCTTGGAGGTTCTTTTTCATTCTTGTGCTCTCCCTTTGCCAGTGTTTTTCCGTTTCTCACTTCCTCCTACCTTCCTCCATTGTGATTTTCTCTCTCTTTCACTGGGTCAAAGTCTGATGAGGAAAAATAGGTTTAAGTTCCTAAAAATAAGTGCTGCTGGGCTCCACCTCCAACCATTGGTTCCATTTCAGCACTGCCTATAGGTTGTCTGTGAGATCTGTATATTGAGTCCTGTTTCTGGTGGGTCCAGATCCTGTTGCAATTCACTTGAAGAAGTCTAGGAATAAACATGTTTGGGTCTACAGTAAAGTAATTTGAGATAGCAATATATGGTGTACTTGGTCCAAGGGTGCAGGGTGGAGGGGAAATTAATTTGCCTCTGAAAGCGCAATTTCCTGGGCCAAATATTCCTTCGCCGAGAGGAGGGAAAGTATCTCCCTGCATCAGATGCCGGGTATCATTATAAAACCCCTGAGCTATTTTCCTGATTTAATTGAACCAGTGACTGTAGTTTGGAGACTTCTAGATGGTAGCGAAGACCCAATGTCCCAAGGACAGTTGGGGGACACTCCTGGTATTTCTTGGCCTAGGGAGGACAGGTACTCCTATACACCCCTTGGCAAGAAGACCTTGATGGGTTACTATTTGCCTTAGCAGGTCAGAGTGGCTGTGGTTTGTGGTTGTGCCACAAGCTGTATGCCCTGAAGACGGTCCCTTCCTAAATGACAAGCATGATCTTAATGAGATCACTAGGCATGATTTTCAAAGCATTACCACTAAAAGGGAAAACTCTTTTTTTTCATTCAGTGTTAATTCTGGATCGAAATCTGCAAGTCCTGGGTCTATTGGGCACATAAACCCTTTCTACTTGCAAACAGACAGGGAATTTGGAAATTAGTGCAGTCATCCAACGGATATATTCAATAATGTCATTGCACAATGCAAAAACAGAAGCAACAGGTAGGGAAGCCCTCCCTTGTTTCCCACGTCCTCACCCCACTGGCACGAGTAATTTCCACTTAGGACAGGGGGCAGAGAATGCTTGACAGGTCCCCATCAGTTCCGAATCACAGATGGTGATTTGTCCATTGACTGGATTTGAGAACAAATACCCTGAGTTGAGGATGACCACCTGGATGAGGGTTGCTGACCAACCAATGACACTGATCTAAAAGTTTTTATTTCATCAAGAGGAAGGCAAAATATCATATATGATTTTTAAGCATCCTGCTTTACTTGAGGAAAGCAGTGTCTCAACATGATGTTGACAAGACATGTGAAGTCAATTCATTGGATGCAAATGAGGAGCAATACACAGTGCCTGGCTTCAATTTAAAGCCTTGTGAATGGCAAGCTCCTATCGAGAGGCCATAAAATGTTTTGCAAAAATAAACATTTGTACTTCATGAACTAAACGACTACAACTGTCAATTTCGTATGTGACAGCGTTATTATGTAAACTCTCAGTCAGGAAGTCTCTAAGCCTAGGCCTTTCTGCAGTTTTTTAGAGCGTGAGCCTTGCCTACAAGCAATTAAGCACTTTACAACAGAACCAGACTGCATTACATGTTCTTTTTCAGGTACAGGGATATTAAGTGTTTTACCCAGGATGTCAACATGTTGGGCCAAGGCCATAATTCGAACTCGGCTTCTGGTGTTCCATAGCGGGCTGTGCTAGCCACTAGGCCTCTTCTTTTGTCCTTGCCTTCTGGCCTGAACAAACTAAGGGGCATATTTACTAGAAACTGGCGGAGCGCGTGTCATGCCAAAATTGGTAACGCCAAGCTGCATCAATTTCAAAATGCAGGGATGCGCCATATTTACAAGAATGCGGCGTGCCCCTGTGTTTCCCCTAGCGCTGGTGCTAAAGAAGCTGCCTAGCGCCAGTGCAGGCCCCCTTGCGCCATGTTACAAGGGTGCCTGCGCTGCTGGAGTTATTGTTTGTGTGCAGGAAGGTGCCCCTTCCTGCACATAAACAATCTTTGTAGGCGATTTGCTGTTTCTATGTGTGCTGCAGAATACAGCACACATGGAAAGAGCAAAATACGAGGAGAAATGAAAGATTTCTCCTCGTATCGCCTGCTTAAGACCTAGTATTCCCTGGTGATTATTTTGGCGCTGCCCCATACCTTGTAAATATGGGGCAGCGTCAAAAAGCAATGGGTATTGCGGCGGAACGCCCACTGCAACACCCATTGCCTGCCCCTTTCACGCTAAGTGCTGCGTGAATAGGGGCATTACATACAAGGCGGCGTTAAGCTACGTTAAGTGGCTTAACGCCGCCTTGTAAATAAGGCGAAGGACTTAACTCCACCAGAACGTCTGAAAAAGTGACGTAAATATGCATCTAAGTTATTTGTATTACTTCCTTTATTATTTCACCTTGGTACTCCTAATCACGTCAATGCTGGCCTAAAACGGAGAAGCCGTGTTCAATTAGGAAGGTTATATATTCCCTTAAAATGAGGATTAAATATTTTGATGAAAATTGACAGAATTTGAATTTTTATGGTATGATATGATATAATAAAATGATGTCTATCGTATCGGTCTATGGGATGCATACTATATATGTATGAATTTGGAACATTTAATACTATTCGTATGGAACAAACAGAATCTTAAAATTATTTATTAAAAAAAAAAGAAAAAGAAATAGCGGTACGTATTGGTACAGACACATAGCTCCCATGAAGATCTGCAGAAACTGCACTCTGTTTCCACAAAATATTGCAAATATATGTCTCGTTAAACCCCATCGCATTCGTGGTGTTTTTGTATGCTGTGACACAGGGGCTTGACCTGTAATTTTCAGACTCTAATAGACGGTTACACACATTACTTACCAATTTGACCTGTCTCCGCTAACCACAGAGATTGTATAATTTAAATCAATGCTCGGAGGCAGGCCCGGCTAGCCCAGACTAAATTCAGACAAATGCCCTTGATTAGAGGTGCCTCCGTGTAATGAAAGCCACATTATAAAGCAGAGCCCTTCCTGTGTTTGCGTGTGTGGATTTCAGTTAGGGTTGCCACCTTTCTTGGAAAAAAACGGATGTTTGTTTATGTTTTGCTAGTCGTGTACAGCCCAGAGCTGGCAGGTGAAGAAAATGTGTAAAATTGTCAGAATTTTCAAACGTGGGGACATATTATCAAGGGCTGGCGATAACATTATCGCCGCTTTAGCGTCCGTTTTCGGGCGAAAAGCGGCGATAATTTTATCGCTTTATCAACAAGGACACGCTAGCGCGTGTTTCCCTCCCTTAGCGCCCGGTTTCCTATCGCCTCGCATCGCTAATGAGATGCAAGGTAGGCGTGCCCCTTACAACTACATTATAAAATATCGCTAACGGTGCTTCGCTGTATTTACAACGAAGCCCCGTCCGGTTTAGCGCTGATTTTTTCGCGCTAACTGGGCCTTAACGCTGGAATTTGACGTCTGTTAAATTCCAGACTAAGGCATACCTAACATGGGGGTGGATTGTGTGGCTAAGACCACAGGCCCTATCATCAAGGATATCGCCGTTTTCCATGGAACATCGCTGGAAAACCAGCGATGTTCCATGGACAACACCGCTATCGCTGGAATAATTATCGCCATTGCGCTATGCGTTGTTAATACAGCGCTAGCATGGCGATAATTTCCAGCGATAGCCGGCGATAAAAAATCTCACGCTAAGCGCGGCCAGCGATAATTATCGCTGCCGCTTGATAATATGCCCCTTGGTATTTATTAATCTGTTTGCTTTAATAATCGCCCTGAAACAAACCATTAAAACAGCTCTCAAATACTTTCCAAATTATTTTTTTTGTGTTTGTTTTTTTAGGTTTATGTTTCAAAATACTGGGTTTTACTGCTTTTCTCAATATGTTTATTTTCCTGGTCTAAAAATACAGGCCAGGCCGGTAAAAAACACCTTTCAATTCCATGTTATGTGTTCCCCACATGCATAACTTATTAAATTACCTGTCAATTGTTTAGAGAAGTTTGGATGTGATATTGGAAGAAGCTGTAGTTGAGGCCTTGCACCAGACCACTTGTCAAGGTTTGTAGGACAACTGAGGTAGAGGTAGAAACAGGGCTGGGCAGGCTGCTGAAAGCTGCAGTGGAAAATATTTTAATACCACCGCATATTGCACCAAGTGAGAACGTCCGACTCACTCCATGCAAACATAGCATGGCTTCACACACTCAATACATTTTTTTTAATAGGGCAAAAAGGTTTTTTCCTATTTTGCAAGCTCCATCACTGTATTCTTGAGGAAGAGCCGAAGGACCTTCTCTTCAAGGAATCCCTCAACCATGTGTGACCCTGCAAATGATAGACTCCATCTGGTAATCCCATTTACCATACCTGGATCCCAGTCCACTGTGCTTCTGTCCTTTACCCTTCCCTTGGTACACCACTCGGGTGCTATGTATCTATGTTTGCCATATATAATCCCCAAACATGCATGCACACAAAGCACCATTTTCTAATTAGATCCCATCACATCTCTTCTAGTTCTGCAAGGCAGCTCATAAAATTTGGCAGGAAAGGGAGAGTTTCCTTTCTTCACAGAAAATCAAGATTTTGTTAAAGGAAAAGAGGTGGAAATTAAATGGCAGTTTTCCTTTAATTGCAACTCTGGTAGTTAAGTAATAATTGCAATTGAAGGTGTCAGCTGGAAGCTGAAAATAATTTATGTGGAGGGAAGGCTCTGAGAGTCCAAACCCCGAATGTGGAACCTTGTAAGTTGGAATCCCAGCCTAGCCTGCTCACACCTTCTTCTAACACCATGCCTCCATGGAAGCCAAAGATAGCGTTCTCATTCAATGTTTCAACCACCAACATAGCTCCTACAAGCATTCATTGTGTAGAAGGAGTAAAGTCCTTCTTGAAGTGAGAGATCTTCCGACTCCTGGAGGGCCATGTAGGGGAGGGCTCTGGCAAAAATTATTTCGATGGATGACAAAAAGAGACCTATCACTTAGGCAAGGTAATGAGTGATATGTCTCTGGTTCAACATAAGGTAAAATTCCTTCTTCAGCTGTCAACATTTCTCCATGGGGAGTTTCAGGAGACTTCGATTTCCACAGCAAAGACAAGAGCTCTGCTACCAGGGAGGGGGTACCCACTGACTTGTCTAAGTTTACCTGGTAGTCTAGGATATGAAGAAGACTTAAATTATTGATACTACTGTTCCTGACATGAGAGAGAAAAAACCATTTGGAGAATACCATCTAGGAAAGGCAGTTGCCAAAATATGTAGCTGTGGAATTGGCCTACAACAGTGGTGAGGAGCTCAGTGAAGCACCAAGAGGCTGAGGCATACGAAAGGAGGACAACAGAGCTGCCACCTCCAATCACCCTCTAGAATTTGACTTTCTGGTGGTGCATTCTGGTTGGGATTGAGAGAAAGGTGTATTTTAGAACTATAAATGGCTACCCAAGCCCTATTACTGAGGTATTCTCTGAAATATTATATATCCTCTAGGTTGAACTGCTGATTCAAGGCCCATCTATTTAGAGATTTAGATTATTACTAGAAGGAAGTCTAATTTGAATGGAGAAAGCATTTTAATCATGAAGCAGGGACACTCTTTCCTGTTTGACCAGTTTTAACACCTCCCACTGCACTTAGCAATTTTCTTTGGAGGAAAAGAGATGGCATGATGTATGCGTCCTGCTGAACAGAAAGGGCAAAATAAACCCCTGGTAGTTAGTATGATCCAGAACTTGTAGGGATTCACCTGCTACCCTTTGTTTAGGGGAAAGAGGGAAGCAGGAGGCTTATTTGGTTGGGATCCTAAGGAAGTGGCCACTGACCCGAAGCTGTACTTGGTCCAGGCTCCACATGACTGCATGGACTGCAAAGCAGAGAGCATGAAGTGAAAGTAGACAACGTACTGGCCAATCAGAAGTACGTAATTTAGAGCGACATTGGAATCAACCAATGGTAAGTTCAGGTAAGTGAGGGGTGAGTTCTAAGCTCCTTTTAAGATTTTTTTATTCACAAAAGATTTTGCAAGCCCACCGGGCAAGTGTGCACATGCAGGTGAAACCTAAAAAAGGAAGGGGTGCACTGGGACCCGCTCCTAGGGGTCTTTTTAGCCCCGGGCACGACCACATCCATGGGGCTTTATTTAAATTTGGGAGGGGGCCACTCATGTACCCACTCACAGATCCATTCAAGTACTTATGCACCCACTCACAGACCCACTCAGAGACTCAAACACCCACTCACAGACCCGCTCAAAGACTCATGCACCCACTCACTGATCCACTCAGACACTCACAAAACGACTCACAGACCCACTCAGAGACTCTCGCATGCTCTCACAAACCCACTCAGTCACTCATTCACCCACTCACAGACCCATTCAGACACTCATGTTCCCATTCACAGACCCACTCAGAGACTCATGCACTGACTCACAGATCCACTCAGAGACTCACGCACCCACTGACCGACCCACTCAGACACTCACACACCCACTCACAGACCCACTCAGACAATCATGCACATGCACCCACTCACCCACCCAGTGAGACACTTATGCAGCCACTCTTCGACCTACTCAGAAACTCACACACCCACTGACAGACCCACTGAGACACTCTTACACCCACTCACAGACCCACTGAGACACTCATGCGCTCTCACTCTCAAAGGTTACAGGTTACAGATTTAAAATGACAAAACCCTTAGAAATTCACTTAAAAAAACTAAAGGTTACAAAGCCATTAAAGTTAGGAAATAACATTAAAAAACGTAGAAATTCACTGAAGAAACCATAAGGTTACAGGGACGTTATAGTTAGACTCAGATTCCATTCATACAAAACCAGTGAAATTCAGCAGTTATAGTTACCTGAGTTGACTATAACGTATGCCTCCGCAATGCACTGCTTATAACTTCACATGTTACATCACTCATGACATGGTCAGTGACATCTATGATGACATCACTGATGCCATCTCAAATGACAACACTCATGACATCATCCACAGAACCACACACACACCCCTATTCAACCTCTCATACACCTACTCACACACCCACACAACCACTCACATACCCATTCATAAACCCATGCAAGTACTTACACAATCACTCACTCATCCATCGAGCCAGTCACACACCCACTCACTCATACAGCTACTCATGCGGCCAGTCACTCACCATAAGGTCACTCACACAGCCACACACTCAACCATACAGCTACTCACACACAAATGTATTCACCTTTACAGCCACTCACACACCCATACATTATCTCAATACAGCCACTCACTCACCCATACAAGCAATCACACACTCACTCACACCCCCACACAACCACCTACATACCCATTCACACATCCATACAAGCTCTCCCATATCTGCTCACTCATCCATACAGTCATTCACACAGACAATCACTCTCCATGCAGCCACCCACACATCAACTCACTTAATCTAACACCTACTCAAACAGCCACCCACTCACCCATACACCCACTTGCACACCCAGTCACTCACTCATACAGCTATTCAGACACATACTCACTCACCCATACAGTCACTCATATACCCACTCACCCACCTATACAGCCATTCACTCAGATACTCACTCACCCATACAGCACTGGCACACTCACTCACTCACCAATACAGCCACTCACAAAGCCACTCACTTAGCCACACTGCTACTCAAACACCCACTTATACACCCATACAGCCACTCACACACCCATACAACCACTTACACAACCAATCACACATGGATACAGACAGTCACACAACCACTCAGATCACATATGTTAGAAATAGTAGCACTCATTAGTAGTACAGAAAGAATAGTAATTTAACTTATGCAGTAGCTTAGTGTATATCTTTAACTCTCAGAAAAGTTTACAAAATACTTGCACACACTGGATGATGTCATCAGTGATGTCATTTGAGATGCCATCAGTGATGATACTGACTACATCATGAGTAATGTAATACGTGAGATCATAAACTGTATATTGCAGTGGCATCAGTTATAGTTAGCTCATGTAACTCTAACTGCTGAATTTCATAGGTTTTGTACAAGTGAAACCTGTCTAACTATAACATCTCTGTAACCTTTGTTTTTTTTCAGTGAATATATATATATGATTCCATGCCATCCAGATAAGGCCGAAACTCCAGCCTTTGAGGCCCACAAGGCCGGGGATCCTCTGTACTTTTCGTCACTCAAGCTACAGCCCCCTTGTCTTGAGACCCCTGATCCAATGCAGTCCACTACCGGAACTCTATCAAGGGCAAGCATAGATCTGCAAGAAAGCTCTTTACATCTTCAGATGAGCTGCGCAACAGAGGATCATTATCCAGTTTGCACTGGCTTAGAAGAACCGATATCCAAACTTTGTATATTAACGTGGATGGCACTCCCTCATTGGATTCAGTATATAGAACAATTTGATATCTGTATCTTACAGGAAACGTGGGCCACTGCACCTGTTTTTATCCCAGGATTTGTCACGCTTAGCTGCCCGGCAGTCACCACTAGACCAAGCCGACCGGCAGGGTGGTTGATGACCCGGATTAAGATTGATTTACAATGTACCACCAGAGAGATCAATACCAATAGCCCGAACTCTCTTGTGACCAACCTTAGGGGAAGGAAAAGTAGGGCAGTGGACATATATAATGTCTATGCTCGTGTTGTCAAGGTGGGCTCCAGCTCACCAACTCTTCAAGCATTGGAAGACTGTCTTGAGGAGAGAGAGTCCTTATCTCCTCTAATAATAGCAGGAGATTTCAATACCACCTTTGAACCATTGGAATCTGAAGACGTAATCGACAGCGACCAGGTAGATAAGCTGTGGCATGTCCCTCCCCTTGATTTACCGCCAATCAAAAAATGGACACAAACTGCTTTGCAGCTCCAAGCTGTAACCCTTGAGTATGGGCTTAGGGCAGCCAACGGTCGCACCAAATCCGACAAGACGGGGGCCAATACCTTCAACAGAACTACCAACATGAGCTGAATCGACTGCCTATTGATAGACGTGAGACTGTGGCCTGAAGTGGTGGACATGGTAGTCGGGTCGACCACAGACAGTGACCATAACCCTCTCGAGCTTGCCATGACCACTTTTTGGACTAAGAACAGCAGCACCTTTGGCACAAAGCTTTCGTCCAAGCAGATATGCCCTACAATTGACAACAGGCGCCTTAAGTGGGCACGTGTAGCTATTGATACCAACACGCTCAAAGTCATAAAGCAATCACTTCTGGAGAGTATTAGCAAATTCCATAATAGGCTTGAGAAGCAGGAAGAGCTTGCAACGGTTACGGCCATTCACACGTCTTTTTTTTACTCAGCTAGCTTCCCACTTCAGCCTGCCGAGATCTCACCGCAAGAAGCCATCTGTCAATTCCCAATTTTCCTAGTTTAATAAAAAATGTAAGACACTACGGACAGATTTGGCAGATGCGATCAAAGCAAATATAGTAGCAGACATAAGACTGGCTAGGAGATACTATAAGATAGCGCAGGCAGAAGCAAAAAAGGAGTGGGCCAAGAGCCGTTGGCTACAGATTCGCGATGCCTGCTAAAGGAAAGATTCTCGCAGTTCTGGTTGCTAGTCACTAGGGGTGATGTTGAAAGACCTAGACCACCAACTAACAATATTGCAGAGGCTGCCTAGTTTGATCACTTTTCTGCAGTATATTCCGGGTCAGGAGTGATGGACACTGAAGGCTCCCTCAAGGAATACACCTGCACCCAGTCCAGCAGCAATTTATTCTCCTCAGCTGATATAATACAAAGCATTAATTCTATAGTTAAAAACAAAGCCATGGGTCCTGATGGTGTACCTGAAGATGTCTTTTTCATCGACATTCCCAATTGGTCCAACTACATCCGGACATTAGCGAACGGAATAGCTGCTGGGGCCCCGATACCTCCGTCGTGGAAGGGAGCTGAGGTTATTCCGGTTTTCAAGAAGGGGGATCGCTCGCTGCCCTCCAATTACAGGCCGATCAGCCTAATTGATGGTGCACAGAAGGTCTTCTCCCGTGCTCTTCTTACTAAAATCACTGACTGGATGGAGGAGAACAACATACTATCCCCCTTCCAAGCGGGGTTCAGGAGGAAAATCAGCACCATTGATCAGGTCTTTCGTTTCACCTTGTTGGCCTGGAAGACAGTGACATTAGAACAGGGCAGTCTCTACACCGCCTTTATTGACCTAAAGCCGGCCTTCGACCTCATCCCCAGGCCCAAACTTTGGCATGTCCTACACAATCTGGGGCTTCCAACTGACATCTTAGCGCTGCTAGTCCACTTGCATAAGGATAATTTTGCAAGGGTTCGCTGGGGGGATCAAGGGCAGCTGACAGACTCAATCAAAGTCGTTAGAGGGGTACGGCAGCACTGCGTCCTAGCCCCACCCTATTTTCGCTCTTCATAAATGGAGTGGTGAAACATCTAGCAGAAGTCCACGCAGATGCCCCCTCAATTGGGAGTGTAAAAATAACAACCTTACTGTTCGTGGACGACACACTGCTGGTTTCCCAGACCCCCAGTGGCCTTCAATTGCTACTTGATCGCTTCATGGCCTTTTCTGGAATGAGAGGACTGGAAGTTAATACATCGAAAACAAAGCTCATGCTGATGAACCCCCACAAATCGTTCAGAGGCAAACTGCTGTTGGAGGGGATTCCTCTGGAGAGAGTGGACACTTTTGATTATTTGGGTGTAACCCTCACGGAGAAAATGTCCTGGAAACCTCATATCTCGAAGCGAATCCTTCAGCAGAGGAAAACCACAGGGGCGCTGATTAAGGAACACAGGGCTTCTCAAACTGACCGATTGCAGCCCTGCTCCAGATATACGATCAGAAGGTGGTAGGTTCAGCTCTGTATGGGGCTGAAATCTGGGGGTTTGACAATCTAGAGGGTCTTCTCCGTACAGAAAACAAATTTTTAAGGTCGCTCTGCTCTCTCCCCCAGAGTACCCCGCTTCTTCCGCTAAGGTTAGATATGGGCAGAACTACTATAGTGGACAAAGCGAGGCTACGCCCCCTTCTTTTCTGGCTGCGTTTAAAACAAACACCTGAGCTTACCCACTACGCAGTCGCCCTTGAAGAAGTCCTCAAGCTTGATCGTTTAAAAATAATTGGGTGGTTTAGCAACATCCAGTCATTGCTTTCCGCCATAGGCCTGGGGAATCTATGGGATGAGTCTGATACCAGTTTACTGCCTAGCAGAGAATACGTTAAGGCCCACTATTGGAATTTGGGTGGCACAGAGAATTGTCACTCATACAATAGGAGGCCGCCTTACATTAGAATTTTTGGAGTTTAAGTTACTAGGTGTGTATGAGCAGTACATGGAGGTCATTACCATCCCGCATGACAGAAAGTTATATATTCAATTTAGATTTGGCTCCCTACCTCTGAAATCGGTTACAGCGGCATGGCAGCGGGGATCCTCGGCTGTATCACCCTGCTGCCCATGTTGCCCAGGGATTGATGAGACGATTAAACACACTTTTTTTGCATGTCCACTATACAAATCCCCGAGACTTAAATGGTTAGCCCCTGTTTGCTGGCAGATGGGTACTCAATTCCACCAAGAGGCACTGCGTATCTTAAAAACAGACTCAAGGCCACTAGTAGTTTGTGCACTGGCCAAATTCTTGGGGAAAATGTGGTTTATCAGGAGGCATGCATTACAGAACGATTACATCTCATCCTCAGACTTCGCACTGACTTTTATCTTAGCTAGTTTATGGCCTTATTTTACGTCCCTCGTATAAATAGCATCCGGAATTGCATCCATACCACGGTGAACATGTATATCGGTCATTTACACAACACTCTTTGGGTCCCCTCTGTACCATAGTATTATTATTCCACAGATCTTTTTATACATTGCTGTTTTTATTCGCTGGTGTAGCTGCTCCATTCTGTTGGAGCTATTTGACTAATAATGGAAGCTGTGCCCATAATGTATCTTTTAATATGTATGTAACATTGTATTTTTGCACTAAACGCACTTGCACTTTCATGCACTTCTCCAAGGGTTCCAACCTGTGAGAGCTTCCTCTCCAGTTTATTCTCTGACTAGGTCTCTTCCCACCTGTACCGTGGTATTTATTAATGCATTGTTTTTACAAACTGTTGTTTTTACTTGCCAGGTTTGTTGCTTCGTTTGGTGGAGTTATTTGACTGGAAAATGGGTGTTGTGCTCGTATTGTAACAACACCAAGTATGTAATAGTGTATTCTTGCACTATGCGCACGTGCACTTTTACGCAATCCTTTATGAGTTTCAATGTGTGAGAGTTCTATCTCCAGCTTAATCTCCATTTTTTTAAATCCCAATTTTTAACTGTTTTTATGAAGTTAATATTCCTTAATTCGTCAGATAACTTTGTTTGTATAATGAATTATGGCAACGTATGTGTTAATGAACTTACTGTACACTTTTGCACTTTAATGGTCGTAATGACCGAATAAGGTTTCTGACTGACATATATATATATATCACGAGGGGTTTTGTTCACTGTAATTAAAACCCGCAGCCCGGTGGACACTTACTTTATGAGGCTGGAACGTAAGGGGACCCGAGGAAGCGCTTTGGACATATACGACAACCAGGACATTTCCATTCAGTCACCCGTGTTTGTCCTGCTCATGCACCAGTTTATGTGGATGGTTTTCATCTAATCCAGCTCCGCGCAACTTCCACCCAGGCAAGAAGAAATCTGGGAGATGTAGTGTCTACAACATTACATCGTGAGGGGCGATCACATGACCAGGAGCTCTGAGTGCTACCACCAATGGGAGGGTTGCAGGACTGATGAAAACATGGGTGGGGCAGCATCCTGGCAAGACAGCGGCACTTGAGGAAGGCTGATAGAGCCGAAATGCATCGTGCCTGACAGCTGTGTGAATAAAGGGCTTCCGAAGATATTTCCCCGTGTGGCCTCTTCCCTTTCAGCTTTGGAGTTTTTTTTTGCATATATATATTACCTACTGGCGGTCGCCAGTAGGTAGTTATAGTTAGGACCTAGTTTCCATAGGAAAAGCGTTTTTTCTTTTCCCAATAACTTTGGCGCTGGTTGTCGAATCACCGAAGATAAGAGGCCAGAGGGGACGGGGACGAGGCAGAAGAAGAGGACACGCAGAAACCGGCGAGCAAGAATCCGGCAACGGTGGCAGAAGAGGCAGAGGTCGTGGCATGGGAAACAACGTGACAACAGACCAGGACATCACCCCGACGCAATTACTTGCTGAGTTGGACATTACCACTGACGCCTCTACTGTCACCAATTTTAAACCCAAGTCCAGTTTCATGCCTAATTTACCTCATGATAACATTGATACTTTTCATGAGTGTGTTAGTAAAGCATTGAATGATTCCAGACACAAAAATAGGAGGTACCACACGAACGGTGATACCAATCTCACACACAATCAGAGACAGGCCCTCAAATCCCTCATGGAAAACCAGGACATTTCCATTCAGTCACCCGTGTTTGTCCTGCTCATGCACCAGTTTATGTGGATGGTTTTCATCTAATCCAGCTCCGCGCAACTTCCACCCAGGCAAGAAGAAATCTGGGAGATGTAGTGTCTACAACATTACATCGTGAGGGCGATCACATGACCAGGAGCTCTGAGTGCTACCACCAATGGGAGGGTTGCAGGACTGATGAAAACATGGGTGGGGCAGCATCCTGGCAAGACAGCGGCACCTGAGGAAGGCTGATAGAGCCGAAATGCATCGTGCCTGACAGCTGTGTGAATAAAGGGCTTCCGAAGATATTTCCCCGTGTGGCCTCTTCCCTTTCAGCTTTGGAGGGGTTTTTTGCATATATATATTACCTACTGGCGGTCGCCAGTAGGTAGTTATAGTTAGGACCTAGTTTCCATAGGAAAAGCGTTTTTTCTTTTCCCAATAACTTTGGCGCTGGTTGTCGAATCACCGAAGATAAGAGGCCAGAGGGGACGGGGACGAGGCAGAGGAAGAGGACACGCAGAAACCGGCGAGCAAGAATCCGGCAACGGTGGCAGAAGAGGCAGAGGTCGTGGCATGGGAAACAACAAGACACGCGCCAGAAGAGCCTACTGATGGACGACACAATGGTTAATAAAACTATCATTAACCTTTCAACAAGATCTATGAGTGACATAGAGAAAAGGACTTTATGTCTTGGACTTTCCTTCTGTCCCTCTTATTCCTCGAACTATACGAATGTAAGAATTGATCTTTTTAAATATGTCAGAAAACTTAAACTCAAAAAATGGCATAAACTCAAAGGCAGTGACAGTAGTAGAGTTACATGTAGGGATACTGACAATACTAACTGTAATTTCAACATTGGGGATATTGATGTTTTGAATACCATGCTAGAACTAGGTCAGAGTGACGTGACAACAGACCAGGACATCACCCCGACGCAATTACTTGCTGAGTTGGACATTACCACTGACGCCTCTACTGTCACCAATTTTAAACCCAAGTCCAGTTTCATGCCTAATGTACCTCATGATAACATTGATACTTTTCATGAGTGTGTTAGTAAAGCATTGAATGATTCCAGACACAAAAATAGGAGATACCACACGAACGGGGATACCAATCTCACACACAATCAGAGACAGGCCCTCAAATCCCTCATGGAGGATGACAACATTGTCATTCGTCCGGCAGACAAAGGGGGCAATGTTGTCATCCTCGATCGAGAACAATACATTATGGAAGCAGGCAGACAGCTTGACGACAGAAATTTCTATGAACCTGTCAACACTGACAGTTACAACACGAGCATCACGACCATTTGGGATTTTCTCACGATGTGGAAAGACAAAGGCATTCTCACTTGGGAGGAATACGGTTATCTCAAAAGAGATTATCCAGTCCTCCCAGTACTCTACCTTCTCCCGAAGGTTCACAAGGACCCCATCAGACCTCCCGGGCGCCCTATCGTCTCATCTCATCTAGAGGCAGTGTAACTGAGCATATTTCAAAGTACATTGATCATTTTCTGAGGGACTACGTGACTAATCTACCCAGTTACATCAGGGATACCAAGGATTTCCTCAAGAGGATAAAGGATCTTGAATGGGATGACGAATCACTGTTTATCACCTCAGACGTGCATAGCCTCTATACCATCATTAATCATCAACAGGGGTTGGAGGCTTGCAAGCACTACCTGAGTGCCAGACCGGTGAGATTCCGTGAACATACACAAATGTTGTTGGACATGACAGAGTACTGTTTGACCAACAACATCTTTATGTTCAACGGTACTCTGTTCCGGCAGGTGACCGGGACAGCCATGGGATCGTGCTTTGCTCCCAGCTTCGCGAATCTTTTCATGGGACGCTGGGAGGAGAGCATACTGGCTCACCCTGCTCTTCAATCTGATTTTGAACGTGTGTCGATGTGGCTTCGCTACATCGACGACTTGTTTATCATTTGGAGAGGGTCTGAAGATGAGGCACGTGAGTTTATCAGGAAACTCAATGTGAATGATCAGAATATCACTTTGAGTGGCAACATCAGCAGGACTGAGGTTGAGTATCTCGATGTCAAACTGGAAGTCAAACAGAAGAAAGTACACACATCTCTGTTTAGGAAATCCACCGCTGGCAATAGTGTTCTACATGCCCTCAGCAGTCATCCCGAGACCCTCAAATGGAGTATCCCCTATGGGGACCTGCTGAGGGCCAAAAGGAATTGTAACACAGATGAAGCGTACCAACTGGAAAGTACCAACATTGTAAAGCGCTTCAGAGAGAGAGGTTACCCCAAATGGGTGCTGAAGAGAGCATGTGACAGAGCGGGGTTGGTAGATAGAACATCGACCATTTCAGACAAACCAGAGAACGACGACACTGAGGACAACAAGTCTAGAATGATCATGACATTCAGTTCTGACGCTAGCAATATCAAACGGATTGTGACCAGAAATTGGGATATCCTCAAAAGTGACAACGTAATTGGGGGAATTATCCCTGACAGACCGAGTATAACATATAGGAGAGGTAGGAATGTCAGGGATATGCTAGTACATAGTGACATCACCACCTATCCGCAAAGACATCAACACGGTCTTAAGGGTTTCTACCCGTGCGGCCACTGTAAGGCATGCAATAACAGCAAATTTCACAAACAGGTCGTTTACAATGGCGTTAGCAAGGAACTCACTCAATTTCTCACGTGTAGCTCCACGTTTGTGATATATGCCATAGAATGCACTTGCAAACTATGGTATATAGGGAGTACCATGTGCATGGCCAAAAAGCGCATCTTAGAGCACGGCAGGGCCATTACCAACTTTGATCCCAAATACCCTGTGGCACGCCATTTTAGGGACAAACATTTCTCCAATACCAAGGAGATGAGCTTCCTAATCTTGGAACAGATAGATAAACATCCCAGAGGTGGCAATAGGGTTCTGCATCTGAGACAAAGGGAGTCTAGATGCATCATAGACTTCCAAACCAAGAACCCGGGAGGATTGAACCAAGAGGAAGAACTCTCAATACACTTGAAAGAACAGTAGTGGCTCTGAGACATTTCGGGGGGTGTTACACTTGTGTAATCTGTTAGGTGTTTTGCCTCTCATCAACTAGACCATTTTCCCTCCCCTTTTTTTCTCTCGCATATTTTCTCTCTTCATCTCTCTCGTTTTTTCTCTCGCTTTATCTCTTTCGTTCATTGATCTTTCTTCCATACAGTGACCATTAGAGCATTTGAATTCTGAGCATTTTTTAGGAATGTAAGGTTGGAGCATATGTTGTAACATGTCAATATCAGAGGGCAGGCGATCCTTGTTTTAATCACTTTTTTCTTTTGCTTTGTTCACAGGAGGAAAGTAAGGGGCCCATTCACCAGTACTCACCAGCACGGGCCACCTACCCTTTTTTCTCTTCATGAGCACATTGTCACATTGATGTATGTCGGTAACTTTTTATTGAGTTTGTGGTAATGATGGTGTTCCAACTGGACTTTTTCATATTTGTCTGACATTTATCGGGCACTTGCCCACATGCACACAGGGTTACCATACAGGATGTTGTCGTATTTTACAACAACAAGTCTGATACATTTCATCTATACGGTATACTTACTTTGACATTGTGTTGTATGCGCAATGGATAGGCACATCCTTGTTTTTTGCAGGGTTTCCATGACGACCTCTTGATGTACCCTCACTGGAGGGTTACATGTATTTACGCATGTGTTGTTCTGTGAGTATATATTTTTTTGTCTCACGGTGTGTCTGGCATTACGTTTATGCGCTATACAGGTGAGCACAGGCACAGCCGATCTGTATCTTAGAAGACCGGGTGCTGAGCAGCCTACTGCGTTCACAACTATGTAACTTTATTGACACTGAGCAGTGACACTGCGTGGTCGACATGAGTGTTGTTTGTACAAAGTTGAGGACATCTCCCACCAGGGGATTTATCCTACTGTTGAGACTCTAACCATCTCAATTTGGCACTGGGCACTTACAGGTAACAGCTTTCTGGCGGATGTATCTAGTGACCTAGGGACACCTTCACGTAAACGCATACACCGTACAGTTTTAATATGGACATCTTGTCATTAGAATGTTTCGTAGACACAGTTTTATATATATTTTTTAACTGTTAGAGAGATGTATTAACAATCGATGCATCAATTTGAATAGGAATGTATTTGACAATATATGCATGTTTTAGATAAGTTTTGTACCATTTCAACATATTTGCCGCTAACCATAGGCATGTCCATTTGTGATTTCTGTCACTATTGACTATGTATAATTGTTTTGAAGTCTGCATTCTTTAACTGTTAGAGTGATGTATCAACAATCTATGCGTTTATTAGAATAGGAATGTATTGGTCAGCAAGTGCATGTTTTATTTAGTCTTTTACCATTCCAACATGTCTGCCGCTAACCACAGGCATGTCCATCTTTGATTTCTATCACCATTGACTCTCTATAATTGTTGCCCTCATGGGTTGCACGGTTCACGTGATCAAGCTTTCAGGGAAAGCGAAACGCGTTGTGAATAAACACAGCAGTGGACATTACGGTCACAGAGTCTTCCTTTTCTGAGAGTGCGCGTATTAGCGGTATTTACGTAAGGATATATATATATATATATATACATATATATATATATGTATTATCTACTGGCGGTCGCCAGTAGATAGTTATAGTTAGGACCTATTTTCCATAGGAAATCCGCGACATTCTATTTGAAATAACTCTTGCGTCGGTTGACGAATCTTCGTGAAATTTTCAAACTTTATGGCCCGCTCCGGTCCGCTCCTACCCTGAAAGTCTCAGGGTGATTCGTCAAGCGGGGGCCGAGAAAAAAGGGGGTCCCAAAACGTGTTTTCCCCATTCATTTTCCCATAGGAAACTTTAGACACGGCTACAGCCCGAACTGCTGAACGGAATTACACCAAATTTGGCAAAGAGGTAGTTCTTGGTTCAGAAAGAACCCTTTTGTTAAATGGTGTAAATCCGTTCAGTAGTTGCGGAGAAATTAAAAAATAAGAGTCAAAAAATCAATTTCCCATAGGAAACTTTAGACACGGCTACAGCTCGAACTGCTGAACGGAATTACACCAAATTTGGCAAAGAGGTAGTTCTTGGTTCAGAAAGAACCCTTTTGTTAAATGGTGTAAATCCGTTCAGTAGTTGCTGAGAAAATCAAAAGTAAAAGTACATATATATCTATGGCCGCGTCGGATTCGCGCACCCTCCCGATCACGAGCTGTCTGCTAATTGGCTGTCAACACTCCAAACCAGGAAGTGTTGGCAGCCATCTTGTTCCTCGGTAGAACTGAGGAACAAGAAAGCAGTAAAAAAAGTGCGCAAACGCACAAAGGGGGCAGGGTAGAAACACCCTGACCCCTAGGTCTGCTCAGGGGTCCCACAAGGACCCCTGGGCAGAAAAAAGCATTTTTTAAATCGGCAGGATGCGCTCAGGGAGCGCGAATCCTGCCGGAAAAAAATCGAAGGGCGGTCTCCGCGCTCGATTGTATTTTGCCCCCGGGTGGCCCAAGTCCCGGGGGCATGGTGGGGGGTTAAATTTATGTATGGGGGCCTCAAAGGGCCTTCCAAGCCCCGGGGACCACCACCTCCCCGGGCACTAACAAATTAAAATGGGGGTCCGTTTTGGACCCTCGAAGCCCCGGGGACCACCACCTCCCCGGGCTTTGCTGATGTGGGAGGGGGGCCGCGCGGCCCCCCTCCTGGAGCCTGTGGTGGCCCTGGGGACCGCCACCCCCAGGGCCAGCTCCTGCAGTGTCCCAGGGTGCCTACCCCCGGGACACTGCTGTTTGCAATGACAGGACCGGAGCCTCGCGGCTCCCATCCTGTCATTGCAAACTGCTTTGGATATTGGAAGAGAGAGCAGGAAACCTGCTCTCGCTTCCAATATCCAAAGACAATTGCTTTTCACACGGGGAGCAGCATGTTAGCTGCCCCCGTGTGGAAAAGCAATGCCGGCTCCCTTAGGACACGGGGAGCCGGCGGGACTGTGGGGGTTTGGGGACCCCCCACAGACCCCAACCAGAGGCCAGGCCCCGGGGGATGGGGTCCCGGGGCAAGTAGTGGCCTGGGAGGGGGCCACGCGGCCCTCCTCCCCAGAAATAATTTAAAAAAATAAAAAGGTGGTAAGGCCCTGGGGGATGGGGTCCCCAGGGCCCAAAAATAAGAAAGGAAGGGGGCCACACAGCCCCCTTCAGGAAAAAACAAAAACGATCGGCCCGCAGGCCCCGCCCCTTCCTTCACCACTCTGCAAACGCGCCCTGGCGCGTTTGCAGATGGGGAAGCACCCTTGAATACTGGGGGTCCTGGGGCCAACTAGCCCACCAGGAACCTCCAGTATGCGCCAGGGGCTGCGCTGCAGAGAGGTGTACAGAGGCCACGCCCTTTATACACCTCTCTGCAACGCAGCTCTGTGGCGCTTTGGAGGTACATGGTGGGCTAGTTGGCCCCCAGGAACCCTCAGGATTCAAGGGGACTTAACTCCCAACTTAAAACGTGCCACGGGGCGCTTTTGCACAGTGGTGAAGGGAGGGACGGGGCTTCAGGTGACATGTGTGCAAACAGGCCCCGTGGCGCGTTTTAAGATGGGGAATTAAATCCTCTTCAATCCTGAGGGTCCCTAGGGCCAACTAGCCCAACAGGTACATCCAGAAAGCGCCACAGAGCTGCGTTGCAGAGAGGTGTAAAAGGGGTGTGGCCTCTCTACACGTCTCTGCAACGCAGCCTCTGGCGCATACTGGAGGTTCCTGGTGGGCTAGTTGGCCCCTAGGGACCCTCATGATTCAAGGGGACTTAATCCCCCAACTTAAAACGCGCCACGGGGCGCGTTTGCCAGATGTCACCTCAGGCCCCGCCCCTCCCTTCATCATTGTGCAAATATTCCTCTAAAATCTGCCGAACTACGAATTCGGATTTACTCACCTGTTATCATGAGAGACCTCAGTGCTGCATCTTTCAGCCCAGTACTAATCCTGAAAAGTAATTTTAACCGTACTTACCAGTAACTTGAATTTCCTTCCATAGGATATCATTGCCTGCTTTTGCTGAAAAGTTTCTAAGTGTTGATTTTTGAAACATACAAATATTCCTCTAAAATCAGCCGAAATACGAATTCCGATTTACTCACCTGTTATCAGGAGAGACCTCAGTGCTGTATCTTTCAGCCCAGTACTGGTCCTGAAAAGTAATTTTAACCGTACTTACCAGTAACTTGAATTTCCTTCCATAGGCTAACATTGACTGGTTTCACTTGGAAATTCTTCTAAGTGTGGAGTTTTGGAACTTTAAAATATTCCTCTAAAATCAGCCGAAATACGAATTCCGATTTACTCACCTGTTATCAGGAGAGACCTCAGTGCTGCATCTTTCAGCCCAGTACTGATCCTCAAAAGTAATTTTAACCGTACTTACCAGTAACTTGAATTTCCTTCCATAGGATATCATTGTCTGCTTTTTGCTGAAAAAGTTTCTGTGTTGATTTTTGAAACATACAAATATTCCTCTAAAATCAGCCGAAATACAAATTCCGATTTACTCACCTGTTATCAGGAGAGACCTCAGTGCTGTATCTTTCAGCCCAGTACTGGTCCTGAAAAGTAATTTTAACAGTACTTACCAGTAACTTGAATTTCCTTCCATAGGCTAACATTGACTGGTTTCACTTGGAAATTCTTCTAAGTGTGGAGTATTGGAACTTTAAAATATTCCTCTAAAATCAGCCGAAATATGAATTCCGATTTACTCACCTGTTATCAGGAGAGACCTCAGTGCTGCATCTTTTAGCCCAGCACTGACCCTCAAAAGTAATTTTAACCGTACTTACCAGTAACTTATATTTTCTTCCATAGGAATCCATTGTCTGGTTTTCAGCTGAAAAGTTTCAAAGTGTCGATTTTCACAAACTACAAATATTCCTTAAAAATCGCCTGTATGACTTAAACGCATTCTTTCAACTGTTTACAGGAGATGCACCAGTGCTGGATCCAGGATCCAACACTGAGTAAGAAAAAGTAACGATAACAGTTTTTACCTGCTAAGTGAATTTCCTTCCATAGGATAACATTGGTGATTCTATGAGAAAAAGTTTCTAAGTGTCAACTTTTAAAATACAATAATATTCCTTAAAAATCACTACTGTAACCAAAACGCTTTTACTCAACTGTTTACAGGAGATGTCCCAGGACTGAATCTAGGATCCAGTCCTGTGGTTAGAAAAGTAATCCATAAAGTAACTAATTGCATTTAACTAGAAATTCACATTGAGCTGAATGTTGCATTGTGTTTGAAAATGTGTTGCCCATTGCAACAACTGTAACTACTGTACTTAAAAGTCTATTGCCTATGTGCAAAGTATTTAAACTAAAGTAATTCATTCTGAGAAAGTATTTTTGTAATGTATAATGTAATTACAATGTAATTTAAAAAATAAAATGTTTCTAAAAATGTAGTAAATCAGTATGAAAAAAATAAATATAACAATTAATACATTTAAAAATTGTCATTTACAAAACCTTTGAAATGCACTGAAAAACCGTAGGTTTCAGACATGTTATAGTTAGGAATTAGCATTTAAAAAACCTTTGAAATTCACTGAAAAAACCATAGGTTTCAGACACGTTATAGTTAGAAATTAGCATTTAAAAACCTTTGAAATTCACTGAAAAAACCATAGGTTTCAGGCACGTTATAGTTAGAAATTTGCATTTAAAAACCTTAGAAATTCACTGAAAAAACCATAAGGTTTTAGGGACAGTTATAGTTAGTTGGACATAGCACTCGTACAAAACCCGTGAAATTCCCCCGTTATAGTTAGTTCAGGTAACTATAACTCGCGCCCCGCAATGCACTGCTGATGACGTCACATATTACATCACTAATGACATGGTCAGTGACATCACTGATGACATCACTGATGACATCTCAAATGACATCACTGATGACATCACTGATGACATCATCCATGTGAGAATTTAATGCATCTTCTCACACCCTAATATAAGTTTTGAAACACCCACTCTAAATTACAGACTGCCATTCTCAAAACCATACACACTCCAATACCAATAAGTACATACCCACTCACTGATTCTTAGGTCTACACACACACATCTACTCACTCACCCGTACAGTCACTCATACTTACAGTCACTCAGTACAGGACTATCATATGCACTCATACACCTATATAAACACTCACACAACGCAACTCATCCATAGAGGTATTCACACACCTAGTCAGTCATGCAAATAATTAATCACACTCCAATTTACTCACCTATACAGTTATACACACCAGCTCACTTACTCATAAAAATACTAGCACATTCTTACGCTCCTATGCAATCACTGATGCAAGCACACACTCATCCATATAGCCACTCTCACAATCACACACTCTCACTTATAGCCATTTATATACTCCAACACACATATATACTGCCTTTCACATATGTAGTTACTCACACATGTACCACTGAGATATACATTCAATCACTAACACACCCATACACACACTCACCCACCCATACAGTCCATCACAGACGCACTCTTGAAACCATGCACCCAGTGAATCACCCACTCACACATCTATGCACAGAGTCACACACACCCCACCCACACAAACACTGAGGCACCCATACAGATACTCAGAGAACCAATCCATAACCCATATAGACACTCATTTAGCTAGTCAGAAACCCATGCAGTTGCTTACACAACAACAGACAGACGGAAACAGACATTCACACAGTTTAGTCACTCACCCATGCATCCAGCAAGATACGTTTAATCACTCACTTATAGTCTCAGTCACGCACCTACTAAATCATCCATTCAGGCGCTTCTACACCCACTCATTCTTCAATACGCCTTTCCTAAATATATTAAACATATTTAAACTTTACAGAAACACACAGTCACTGGATGATGTCATCAGTGATGTCATCAGTGATGTCATTTGAGATGTCATCAGTGATGTCATCAGTGATGTCACTGACCATGTCATGAGTGATGTAATATGTGACGTCATCAGCAGTGCATTACGGGGCGCGAGTTATAGTTACCTGAACTAACTATAACGGGGGAATTTCACGGGTTTTGTACGAGTGAAATGTCCAACTAACTATAACTGTCCCTAAAACCTTATGGTTTTTTCAGTGAATTTCTAAGGTTTTTTAAATGCAAATTTCTAACTATAACGTGCCTGAAACCTATGGTTTTTTCAGTGAATATATATATATATATATATATATATATATATTACCTACTGGCGGTCGCCAGTAGGTAGTTATAGTTAGGACCTAGTTTCCATAGGAAAAGCGTTTTTTCTTTTCCCAATAACTTTGGCACCGGTTGACGAATCTTCGCGAAATTTTCAAAACTAGTGGCCCGCTCCGGTCAGCTCCTGTCTTGAAAGTTTCGGAGTGATTCGTCAAGTGGGGGCCGATAAAAAAGGGGGGTCCCAAAACGCGTTTTTCCCATGTAATTTTCCATAGGAAACTTTAGACAAAGCTACAGCCCGAACTGCTGAACGGAATTACACCAAATTTGGTAAAAAGGTAGCCCTTGGTTCAGAAAGAGCCCTTTTTTAAATGGTGTAAATCCGTTCAGTAGTTCCAGAGAAATTACAAAATAAAAAGTTTCGATATCTGGGCGGAGCCTAACCCCCCAGCACGAGCTTGGCTCTAATTGGCTGCCAACACTTCAAACCAGGAAGTGTTGGCAGCCATCTTGTGCCTCGCATCGAGTGAAAATCTTCTCATGGATATCTTGGGGGCTCCTTTGCAGTTGCACTTGTATTTTTGTATCTCCCCTATACCTTGACTCTTCAGCTTCCCGTCGTTTGGAGATTATTAGCTGCCATGCACATTGGGTGGTGGGTTTCTATTCGTTTTTTACTTGGATTATTTATTATTTTTTCACATTCACCTTTTTTATTTTTATTTGATTTCTGTACTTTTCATATTTTAGTCTTTCCACAGTCATTGCCATTTTTGTGCACGTTTGGATACTTTGCTAGATTGCTTGTGGCCTCCCGTTTTATGGGTAGTATTTTTTCCCTGTTCTACTTGCGGAGCGCTGACGTGACGTACATTTTGAACGCATTGCCTTCCCGCCGGCCGCTGCTTTCATTCTGTGGACTCAGCATTTCAGGACTCTCGATTTGAGCAGAGCGCCTGATTATGGAGGAGCATTATTAGCAATACGCGTAAGCGGTCGTTAATTTTGTATCGTTCGGAGCCAGTTGGGGACATCGCAGTATTTTTAAAGTCCGGTTTTCTATACTTTCCCGTTTAGAAAACCACAGTCACTGATGTAAATTCCACCAGCCGCGTTGGGAACGCTGAGGCTCCGGTGAGGCAGGGTCCTCGATCCACATGAGAGCTTCTGAGACACACGAGCCAGGATCCATACTATTGGTAAGCGTCTCGTGTGCCAGGGGGGTGTGATTCCTTGAATTGTTTTAAACAAGACCTTGGGACACAGTAGATTACAATGAGCCTTTTCCATTTTTTTTTCATTGCCGTACAGCAAACACCAGCTTCCTATAGGCGAGTCGTTCACACGCCAATGCCCCAATTTCAAAATAGAAGCTGAAAGAAATGGGACATCTCAAGGTAATGATTCAGCCTGCCTTGTCCGCAGAGTGTAGTACTTTCTCTGTGTGCATTTTGGCCTAATTTCGATCGTGTTCCTCCCGCATATTTTTCTAGGGTTGGCTTGGACCGTGAGTGGCATAATTGACACGTTTTTTGAAACCAGAAGATCCCATATAGACTTTTTTCCTCCGGCACGCAGCGTATAGTTGTAAGTGCCTCACCTTCAATTGTATTTTAACAGCACTTTGAGAGGCCGCCCCTCCTGTCCCAGAATCTGGTGCAGGGAAGTGAGGGCTGAGACTGGACCAGGGTGCGATTAAGGCTAAAACTGAAGAGAGGCAGTGAGGGGCTGGGTATGGAGAGGGGCAGTGAGGGGATGAGAATGGAGAGGAGCAGTAGGAGCCGAGCGTGGAGAGGGGCAGTGAGAGGGCTGACATTGGAGCAGGGCAGGAGGGGTTGAGTCTGGACCAGGGGAGCGAGGAGGGCTCAGACTGGGAAGGGACAGTGAGGGATTGAGTGTGGAGTGAAGCCGTGAGGGTGCTGAATATAGAGCAGAGCAGTGTGGGGGTGAGTTTGAAGCGGGGCATTGATGGAGCTGAGTATGGTGCATGGATGTGAGGGGGCTGAGTATGGAGAGGGGCAGTGCGAGTGCTGAGATCGGAGCAGGGCAGGAGGGGCTGAGACTGGACCAGGGGGCGAGTAAGGCTCATATTGAGGAGGGACAGTGAAGAGTTAAGTGTGGAGCTCAGCTGAGCTGTGAGGGGCTGAGTATGGAGCCGGACAGTGAGAAGGCAGTGAGGGCTCTAAGGCTGGACCAGGAGCGAGGAATGCTCAGACTGAAGAGCAGGAAAGTGGGGGGAGGGGGCTGAAAATGGCACAGGGCAATGACTGGGCTGAGTATGGGGCAGGTCAGTGAGAGGCAGAGCATGGACCAGGGGAGAAAGGAGGGCTTAGACTCAAGAGGGGCAGTAGTGAGGTTGTGAGTGTGGAGTTGAGTTGAGTTGTAAGGGGTGAGTGTGCAGCAGGGCAGTGAGGGGCACAGTCTCGAACATGGCAGTGAGGGGTCAGAGTATGAAACAAGGCTGCGATGGGTAAGCGTGGAGCAGGGCAGTAGTTTCGAAGCGGCTTGGAAGTGAGGGGGCAAAGCTCCAGTTGGTCACTAGATGGTCATTGAGGGGCACTCGGGTTGTATCGGTACAGTGAGGGTGAACACAGAGCAGGACAGTGAATAGGCGCTTGCATAGTCAACGGGGGCAGTGAGGACGGTGGCTCGGCCCGATGTGGATGTGCTTAAACAGTTAAATCATTCGGCACAGTGTGTACGGAGGGCTTGGAGTGCAAGAACGGGGGGGGCCTGAAGCAGGGCAGTGAGAGAGCGGAGTGTAGAACAGGGAGGTGAGGGGAGCTGGGTCAGTAGCGGGACAGTGAGGGGAGCTGGGTCAGTAGCGGGACAGTGAGGGGAGCTGGGTCAGTAGCGGGCAGTGAGGGGAGCTGGGTCAGTAGCGGGCAGTGAGGGGAGCTGGGTCAGTAGCGGGACAGTGAAAGGAGCTGGGTCGGTAGCGGGACAGTGCAGGGAGCTGAGTCAATAGCGGGGCAGTGAGAGGAGCTGAGTCAGTAGCGGGACAGTGAGGGGAGCTGGGTCAGTAGCGGGACAGTGAGAGGAGCTGGGTCAATAGCGGGACAGTGAGAGGAGCTGGGTCAATAGCGGGACAGTGCGGGGAGCTGAGTCAGTAGCGGGACAGTGAGGGGAGCTGGGTCAGTAGCGGGACAGTGAGGGGAGCTGGGTCAGTAGCGGGACAGTGCGGGGAGCTGAGTCAATAGCGGGACAGTGAGGGGAGCTGAGACAGTAGCGGGGCAGTGCAGGGAGCTGAGTCAGTAGCGGGGCAGTGCGGGGAGCTGAGTCAGTAGCGGGACAGTGCGTGGAGCTGGGTCAGTAGCGGGGCAGTGAGGGGAGCTGAGTCAGTAGCGGGGCAGTGCGGGGAGCTGAGTCAGTAGCGGGGCAGTGAGGGGAGCTGGGTCAGTAGCGGGACAGTGAGAGGAGCTGGGTCAGTAGCGGGACAGTGAGGGGAGCTGGGTCAGTAGCGGTCAGTAAGGGGAGCTGAGTCAGTAGCGGGGCAGTGCAGGGAGCTGAGTCAGTAGCGGGACAGTGAGTGGAGCTGGGTCAGTAGCGGGACAGTGAAAGGAGCTGGGTCAGTAGCGGGACAGTGCGGGGAGCTGAGTCAATAGCGGGACAGTGCGGGGAGCTGAGTCAGTAGCGGGACAGTGCGGGGAGCTGAGTCAGTAGTGGGACAGTGAGGGGAGCTGAGTCAGTAGCGGGGCAGTGAGGGGAGCTGAGTCAGTAGCGGGACAGTGAGGGGAGCTGAGTCAGTAGCGGGGCAGTGCGGGGAGCTGAGTCTGTAGCGGGGCAGTGAGGGGAGCTGGGTCAGTAGCGGGACAGTGAGAGGAGCTGGGTCAGTAGCGGGACAGTGAGGGGAGCTGGGTCAGTAGCGGGACAGTGAGGGGAGCTGGGTCAGTAGTGGGACAGTGAGGGGAGCTGGGTCAGTAGCGGGCAGTAAGGGGAAATGGGTCAGTAGCGGGACAGTGAGAGGAGCTGGGTCGGTAGCGGGACAGTGCGGGGAGCTGGGTCAGTAGCGGGACAGTGAGAGGAGCTGAGTCAATAGCAGGACAGTGCGGGGAGCCGAGTCAATAGCGGGACAGTGAGGGGAGCTGAGTCAGTAGCGGGGCAGTGCGGGGAGCTGAGTCAGTAGCGGGGCAGTGAGGGGAGCTTGGTCAGTAGCGGGACAGTGAGAGGAGCTGGGTCAGTAGCGGGACAGTGAGGGGAGCTGGGTCAGTAGCAGGACAGTGAGGGGAGCTGGGTCAGTAGCGGGCAGTAAGGGGAAATGGGTCAGTAGTGGGACAGTGAGAGGAGCTGGGTCGGTAGCAGGACAGTGCGGGGAGCTGGGTCAGTAGCGGGACAGTGAGAGGAGCTGGGTCAGTAGCGGGACAGTGCGGGGAGCTGAGTCAATAGCGGGACAGTGAGGGGAGCTGAGTTAGTAGCGGGGCAGTACAGGGAGCTGAGTCAATAGCGGGGCAGTGCCGGGAGCTGGGTCTCCTGCGGGTCGTTAAGTAAGGCTGACTCAGGACAGAGCAAGGCTGAGAGGGGACTGAGTCTATAGTAGGGCAGTGAGGGGGTACA
The DNA here is from genome assembly GCA_963921515.1 of Calotriton arnoldi. Classification (NCBI taxonomy): domain Eukaryota; kingdom Metazoa; phylum Chordata; class Amphibia; order Caudata; family Salamandridae; genus Calotriton; species Calotriton arnoldi. The sequence goes on from CAWUFW010017889.1 coordinate 45,464, forward strand.
GATAGAACTGCTAGATACTGAGCCCAAGTTATGCTAGTAGTAAGAGGTCTGCTGTAGCAGGCAGGGCAGTGGTACCTGGAGTGGGCAGAGGCAGGAAAGGCCGTAGCTCCTGTCCGGAGCTCTGTGAAACTCTGTCCCTCCTCTGCCGGCCATGGCCATGCGCCCCCCCCACACACACTCCACATCCATAATGCAACATAGCAAATCTAAAGGAAGCAAAACAAGACACAACAACCTTTAAGTAAAAACAAACTAAATATAACGAGCAAGGGTTCACGCCATGACATTGCATAAAATGTTAAAAAATAAACAGAGCAAACATGGGTGTAAAACAAATTATACAGTTAACATCAGGTGATATAAAATAAAATTCCACAACATAACAACAAAACAAAGTGTCACACTTCACAAAAGTGTCATAAAATATAACATAGCTTAATGTAACACAACACAAGTAACCTAAAAAGCACTTGACAAACATGGCATTTGTGTTAAAACAAATTTAAAACAGAATAGCACCACAAATATACAATTTAAACTATAGAAAACAGATGCACACAAACATATAAATCTATAACGTAACATAACATACAATAACATAGTTATTGCAGAGACCACGGTGCTTAGCAGGACATATGGGAATGACGTCACATAATACAAAAACCCTCTGTCACAAACAGGTTGTGACGGTGGATAACGTCATATGTCTTTAATAATTAACCCATGGAGTGCTGAATTACACATATCACTACTGTCTCTACAGGCGTCTACACATGTTCATTTTGTATGTTAAAGGTCACTTCTGTGGTACTGGCTGCTGGAATAGATGACACTAGCCCTGTCCCATTTAACACTAACACTGTCCGGTCCTTGAGAGACGAGCGGGGTTTCACTTACAGCTGGTAGGGGAGGGGTCCTGGGGTCGCCGGGCGCTCGATGCTGGGCAGGGGGAGCCGGAATATACCCTGGCATGTCCGCTGCACCTAAGACCGGTGGAGAAGGAGGGGAAGAAATAATAAAGAGCCGGGGACGGGGGGGGGGCGTAGGTGGTGTCCCGCCGCGCACATAGCAGCCTAGGAGCCCACCAGCTCACTTTGAGAGGCCGCCCCTCCTGTCCCAGGGTCTGGTGCAGGGAAGTGAGGGCTGAGACTGGACCAGGGTGCGATTAAGGCTCAAACTGAAGAGAGGCAGTGAGGGGCTGGGTATGGAGAGGGGCAGTGAGGGGATGAGAAGGGAGAGGAGCAGTGAGGAGCCGAGTATGGAGAGGGGCAGTGAGAGGGCTGACATTGGAGCCGGGCAGGAGGGGTTGAGTCTGGACCAGGGGAGCGAGGAGGGCTCAGACTGGGAAGGGACAGTGAGGGATTGAGGGTGGAGTGAAGCCGTGAGGGTGCTGAATATAGAGCAGAGCAGTGTGGGGGTGAGTTTGAAGCGGGGCATTGATGGAGCTGAGTATGGTGCATGGATGTGAGGGGGCTGAGTATGGAGAGGGGCAGTGCGAGTGCTGAGATCGTAGCAGGGCAGGAGGGGCTGAGACTGGACCAGGGGGCGAGGAAGGCTCATATTGAGGAGGGACAGTGAAGAGTTAAGTGTGGAGCTCAGCTGAGCTGTGAGGGGCTGAGTATGGAGCCGGACAGTGAGAAGGCAGTGAGGGCTCTGAGGCTGGACCAGGAGCGAGGAATGCTCAGACTGAAGAGCAGGAAAGTGGGGGGGGCTGAAAATGGCACAGGGCAGTGACTGGGCTGAGTATGGGGCAGGTCAGTGAGAGGCAGAGCATGGACCAGGGGAGCAAGGAGGGCTTAGACTCAAGAGGGGCAGTAGTGAGGTTGTGAGTGTGGAGTTGAGTTGTAAGGGGTGAGTGTGCAGCAGTGCAGTGAGGGGCACAGTCTCGCACATGGCAGTGAGGGGTCAGAGTATGAAACAAGGCTGCGATGGGTGAGTGTGGAGCAGGGCAGTAGTTTCAAAGCGGCTTGGAAGTGAGGGGGCAAAGCTCCAGTTGGTCACTAGTTGGTCATTGAGGGGCACTCGGGTTGTATCGGTACAGTGAGGGTGAACACAGAGCAGGACAGTGAATAGGTGCTTGCATAGTCAACGGGGGCAGTGAGGACTGTGGCTGGGCCCGATGTAGATGTGCTTAAACAGTTAAATCATACGGCACAGTGTGTACGGAGGGCTTGGAGCACAAGAACAGGGGGGGCCTGAAGCAGGGCAGTGAGAGAGCAGAGTGTAGAACAGGGCAGTGAGGGGAGCTGGGTCAGTAGCGGGACAGTGCGGGGAGCTGGGTCAGTAGCGGGACAATGAAGGGAGCTGGGTCAGTAGTGGGACAGTGAGGGGAGCTGGGTCAGTAGCGGGCAGTGAGGGGAGCTGGGTCAGTAGCGGGACAGTGAGAGGAGCTGGGTCGGTAGCGGGACAGTGCGGGGAGCTGGGTCAGTAGGGGGACAGTGAGGAGAGCTGGGTCAGTAGCGGGACAGTGAGGGGAGCTGGGTCAGTAGCGGGACAGTGAGGGGAGCTGGGTCAGTAGCGGACAGTGAGGGGAGCTGGGTCAGTAGCAAGACAGTGAGAGGAGCTGGGTCGGTAGCGGGACAGTGCGGGGAGCTGGGTCAGTAGCAGGACAGTGAGGAGAGCTGGGTCAGTAGCGGGATAGTGAGAGGAGCTGGGTCAGTAGCGGGTCAGTGTGGGGAGCTGAGTCAATAGCAGGACAGTGAGGGGAGCTGAGTCAGTAGCGGGGCAGTGCGGGGAGCTGAGTCTGTAGCGGGACAGTGAGGGGAGCTGAGTCAGTAGTGGGGCAGTGCGGGGAGCTGAGTCAGTAGCGGGACAGTGAGGGGAGCTGAGTCAGTAGCGGGGCAGTGCGGGGAGCTGAGTCAGTAGCGGGGCAGTGAGGGGAGCTGGGTCAGTAGCGGGCAGTGAGAGGAGCTGGGTCAGTAGCGGGACAGTGAGAGGAGCTGGGTCGGTAGCGGGACAGTGCGGGGAGCTGGGTCAGTAGCGGGACAGTTAGGGGAGCTGGGTCAGTAGCAGGACAGTGAGGGGAGCTGGGTCAGTAGCGGGCAGTAAGGGGAGCTGGGTCAGTAGCGGTCAGTAAGGGGAGCTGGGTCAGTAGCGGGACAGTGAGGGGAGCTGGGTCAGTAGTGGGACAGTAAGGAGAGCTGGGTCAGTAGCGGGACAGTGAGAGGATCTGGGTCAGTAGTGGGACAGTGTGGGGAGCTGAGTCAATAGCGGGACAGTGAGGGGAGCTGAGTCAGTAGCGGGGCAGTGCGGGGAGCTGAGTCAGTAGCGGGACAGTGAGGGGAGCTGAGTCAGTAGTGGGTCAGTGCGGGGAGCTGAGTCAGTAGCGGGACAGTGAGGGAAGCTGAGTCAGTAGTGCGGCAGTGCGGGGAGCTGAGTCAGTAGCGGGGCAGTGCGGGGAGCTGAGCCAGTTGCAGGACAGTGAGAGGAGCTGGATCAGTAGCGGGACAGTGAGGGGAGCTGGGTCAGTAGTGGGACAGTGAGGGGAGCTTGGTCAGTAGCGGGCAGTAAGGGGAGCTGGGTCAGTAGCGGGACAGTGAGAGGAGCTGGGTCAGTAGCGGGACAGTGCGGGGAGCTGGGTCAATAGCGGGACAGTGAGGGGAGCTGGGTCAGTAGTGGGACAGTGAGAGGAGCTGGGTCAGTAGCGGGACAGTGCGGGGAGCTGAGTCAATAGCGGGACAGTGAGGGGAGCTGAGTTAGTAGCGAAGCAGTGAGGGGAGCTGAGTCAGTAGCGGGGCAGTGAGGGGAGCTAGGTCTCCTGCGGGTCGTTAAGTAAGGCTGACTCAGGACAGAGCAAGGCTAAGAGGGGACGGAGTCTATAGTAGGGCAGTAAGGGGGTACAGATAGAACTGCTAGATACTGAGCCCGAGGGATGCTAGGAGTAGGAGGTCTGCTGTAGCAGGCAGGGCAGTGGTACCTGGAGTGGGCAGAGGCAGGAAAGGCCGTAGCGCCTGTCTGGAGCTCTGTGAAACTCTGTCCCTCCTCTGCCGGCCATGGCCATGCCCCCCCACACACTCCACATCCTCACATAATACCAAACCAAGTGTGTCTGCTGCGGTCCCCTCCAAGCACCGCACCCCACACGTCTCCCCCCACGCCTGCTTTGCTAAAGCCAACTTTCCCTGGCACACCTTACTTTTTCTTTGGGGGGGGTTATTAGTGTAAACGCCTCTTTCTCCTCCCTCCGCTCTCAGGCCCTCTCCACTCCCACTGTTGTTTCTTCTCAGAGGTCATTAGCAGCTGACGTTAAAAAGAGGAATACACCCCCCCAGCCTGTCTAACAAACCCCTCTTAATTAGGCGCCGACCCCGGCCTTTTTTCTGACGACTGGGGGATGGTTAATGATCTAAGCAAAAACAAAACTTCTAAAAAACACACTCGTTTCTCGACCCCTCTCTGTGGCTTGACTGCAAAGTGGGGGAGGTGTGTCTCCCGGCCATTGGGGGCATGGCACGGAGCAGGTAGGCCCCAAAATGTACATTTACGTGGGGGTGGTGCGTGGAGTAAGTCTCCCTCCCATCACACTTTTATTTTCCCTCCCACCGCTGTTTATGAGGTGCATTGTGCCCTGTGATTGTTTTGCAGATGCGTGTTTGTGTTCCTACCTCCCTGTCCTTCTGATACCTCAGGGCCCCTCAGACAGACCCACAACTCCCCCACAAGTTTGCAACAAAAAGAAAAGGACGACAGACTACTTCTGCACCTCAAGCAAATTTCCAATTGTATAAAGTTCCTGTGCAACAAGCCCTGGCATCAGCCGTCCAGTGACGCCTCTCTAATCCAGATCCTTTATGAAGCAAGCGATGGGCGTGCGCAGGGTAACAAAGTCCAGAAAATAATAGTATATTTCCAAAAAGCCTTTATTTTCAATTCTTTTAAGGTATAGACACTTTAGAACTCAGCCAACGCGTTTCGTTCTCTCATAGAGAACTTCATCAGGGCTCATAGGGGCAATAGCCCTCACGAAACAGATATAGGGCTGTAAGTAAAAGGTTTGGCAGTGGGATGATTGGTACGTAACCACTTCTATTCCTTCTTTCTGCACCCCTCCTGCCTCTTTCTGTACTTGTCTTGCCTCTTTGTGCACCTCTCCTACTTATTTCTGCACCTCTCTTGCCTCTTTTTGCACCTCTGTTGGTTCTTTCAGCAATTCTCTTGCCTCTTTCTGCACTTATCTTGCATGTTTCTGCAGTTCTCTTGCGTCTTTCTGCACCTCTGTTGCCTCTTTCTGCACCTCACTTGCTTCTTTCTGCTCTCCTCTTTCCTCTTTTGGCACCCCTTTTTGTCTCTTTCTGCACCTCTCTTGCGTCTTTCTGCACCCCTGTTCCCTCTTTCTGCACCTTTCCTGCCTGTTTCTGCACCTCTCTTGCCTCTTTCTGCACCTCTGTTGCTTCTTTCTGTACTTCTCTTGCTCTTTCTGCACCCTTCACGTCTCTTTCAGCACCTCTGTTGCTTCTTTCTACACTTCTCTTCCTTCTTTCTGCACCCCTCCTGCCTCTTTCTGTACTTGTCTTGCCTCTTTGTGCACCTCTCCTACTTATTTCTGCACCTCTCTTGCCTCTTTTTACACATCTGTTGGTTCTTTCTGCACTGCTCTTGCTTCTTTATGCACCTCTTTCGCACATTACTGCATCCCTCTTGCCTCTTTCTGTACCCCTCTTCCCTCTTTCTGCACCTCTCTTGCCTCTGTCTGCACACCTGTTCCCTCTTTCTGCACCCCTTTTGCCTGTTTCTGCAACTCTCTTGCCTCTTTATGCAGTTCTCTTCCCTCCTTCTGCACCTCACCTGCCTCTTTCTGTACTTCTATTGCCTATTTCTGCACCTCTCTTGCTTCTTTCTGCACCCCTGTTGTCTCTTTCTGCACCCCTGTTGTCTCTTTCTGCACTCATCTTCCCTCTTTCTGCACTTCTCTTGCTTCTTTCTGCACCTCTCTTGCTTCTTTCTGTACCCTTCATCCCTTTTTTGCATCCCTCTTGCCTCTTTCTGGTGTTCTCTTGCGTCTTTCTGCACCCCTGTTCCCTCTTTTTGCACCTCCCTTGCTTTTTCTGCACCTCTCTTGCCTCTTTCTGCACCTCACTTGCCTCTTTCTGCACTTCTCTTGCTTCTTTCCACAGCTCTGTTGCTTATTTCAGCAATTCTCTTGCCTCTTTCTGCACTTCTCTTGCTTTTTTTTACACCTCACTTGCTTCTTTCTGCACCGCTCTTGCCTATTTTTGCACCCCTTTTTTCTCTTTCTGCACCTCTCTTGCGTCTTTCTGCACCCCTGTTCCCTCTTTCTGCACCTTTCCTGCCTGCTTCTGCACCTCTCTTGCCTCTTTCTGCACCTTTCCTGCCTGTTTCTGTACTTCTCTTGCGTCTTTCTGCACCCCTATTCCCTCTTTTTGCACCTCACTTGCTTCTTTCTGCACCTCTCTTGCCTCTTTCTGTACCTCACTTGCCTCTTTCTGCACTTCTTTTGCTTCTTTCCACAGCTCTGTTGCTTCTTTCAGCAATTCTCTTGCCTCTTTCTGCACTTCTCTTGCTTTTTTCTACACCTCTCTTGCGTCTTTCTGCACCTCTGTTGCCTCTTTCTTCACCTCACTTGCTTAATTCTGTACCGCTCTTGCCTATTTTTGCACCTTTTTTTTCACTTTCTGCACCTCTCTTGCGTCTTTCTGCACCACTGTTCCCTCTTTCTGCACATTTCCTGCCTGTTTCTGCACCTCTCTTGCCTCTTTCTGCACCTTTCCTGCCTGTTTCTGTACTTCTCTTGTGTCTTTCTGCACCCCTGTTCCCTCTATTTGCACCTCACTTGCTTCTTTCTGCACCTCTCTTGCCTCTTTCTGCACCTCACTTGCCTCTTTCTACACTTCTCTTGCTTCTTTCCACAGCTCTCTTGCTTCTTTCAGCAATTCTCTTGCATCTTTCTGCACTTCTCTTGCTTGTTTCTACACCTCTCACGTCTTTCTGCACCTTTGTTGCCTCTTTCTGCACTTCACTTGCCTCTTTTTGCACCCCTCTTGCCTCTTTTTGCACCTCTCTTGTGTCTTTCTGCACCTCTCTTGTGTCTTTCTGTACCCCTGTTCCCTCTTTCTGCACCTTTCCTGCCTGTTTATGCACCTTTCTTGCCTCTTTCTGTACCTCTGTTGCTTCTTTCTGCACTTATCTTGCTCTTTCTGCACCCTTTGTGCCTCTTTCAGCACCTCTGTTGCTTCTTTTTGCACTTCTATTCCTTCTTTCTGCACCCCTCTTGCCTCTTTCTGTACTTGCCTTGCCTCTTTGTGCACCTCTCCTTTTTTCTGCACCCTTCTTGCCTCTTTTTTGCACCTCTGTTGGTTCTTTCTGCGCTGCTCTTGCTTTTTCTGCACCTCTTTTACAAATTTCTGCATCCCTCTTGCCTCTTTCTGTACCCCTCTTCCGTCTTTCTGCACCTCTCTTGCCTCTGTCTGGACATCTGTTCCCTCTTTCTGAACCCCTTTTGCCTGTTTCTGCAACTCTCTTGCCTCTTTCAGCAGTTCTCTTGCCTCTTTCTGCAGCTCACTTGCTTCTTTCAGCACCCCTCTTGCCTCTTTCTGCACCCCTCTTCCTGTACCTCTCTTGCCTCTTTTTGCACCCTTGTTCAGTTTCTGCACCTTTCCTACCTGTTTCTGCACATCTCTTGCCTCTCTCTGTACCTCTGTTGCTTCTTTCTGTATTCGCTTGCTCTTTCTGCACCATTCACACCTCTTTCAGCACCTCTGTTGCTTCTTTCTGCACTTCTCTTCCTTCTTTCTGTACCCCTCCTGCCTATTTCTGTACCTCTCTTGCCTCTTTGTGCACCTCTCCTACCTCTTTCTGTACCCCTCTTGCCTCTTTTTGCACCTCTGTTAGTTCAATCTGCTCTGCTCTTGCTTCTTTCGGCACCTCACTTGCCTCTTTCTGCACTTCTCTTGCTTCTTTCTTCACCTCTGTTGCTTCTTTCAGCAATTCTCCTGCCTCTTTCTGCACTTCTCTTGCTGGTTTCTGCACCTCTCTTGCATCTTCCTGCACCTCTGTTGCCTCTTTCTGCACGTCACTTGCTTCTTTCTGCACCTCTTTTGCCTCTTTCGGCACCTCTGTTGCTTCTTTCTGCACTTCTCTTTCCTCTTTCTGCACCTCTAACTTAGAGGTAGTTTTAATCCCCCTGCCCTATTATGTACTAGGGCCTTACAGGGGAGGTCATGCCAATCACAGGGGTACCCCAACCCATAGTGTACCCTAGTGTATGTAGGTATTTTCACCGTATTCTAAGTGTCTTTCAGCATAGCACTGGCTCCGGGCCTGGTTAGTCAGAGTCAGTTACCACCAGTACCAGTCAGCAAAAAGTTGGGGGCACAGGATGACTTTGCAACAAGGCCTCTTTCTGCACCTCTGTTGGTTCTTTCTGCATATCTCCTGCTTCTTTCTGCACCTTTCTTCGTCTTTCTGGACTTCTGTTGCATCTTTCTGCATTTCTCTTGCTTCTTTCTGCGATTTTCTTCCTCTTTCTGCACATGTCCTACCTCTGTAGGAATAGTTAGAAATTAGCATTTAAAAAACGTTCGCAAAATTCACTGAAAAAAACATCGTTTTCAGGGGCGTTATAGTTAGGAATTAGCATTTAAAAAACCTTAGAAATTCACTGAAAAAACCATAGGTTTCAGGGACGTTATAGTTAGAAATTATCATTTAAAAAACCTTTGAAATTCACTGAAAAAACCATAGGTTTCAGGGACGTTATAGTTAGAAATTAGCATTTAAAAAACCCTTCAAATTCACTGAAAAAACCATAGGTTTCAGGGACGTTATAGTTAGTTGGACATTTCATTCGTACAAAACCAGAGAAATTCGGCCGTTATAGTTAGTTGAGCTAACTATAACTCGCGCCCACGCAATGCACTGCTGATGATGTCACATATTACATCATTCATGACATGGTCAGTGACATCACTGATGACATCACTGATGACATCTCAAATGATATCATTGATGACATCACTGATGACATCATCCATGTGATAATTTGATGCACCTCCTCATACCCTAATATAACCTTTGATACACCCACTCTAAAATACAGACTACCATTTTCGAAACCATAGACACACAAATACCAGTTACTACATACCCACTCACTGATTCCCAGGTCTACACACACATCCACTCATTCACCCATACAGTCACTCATACATGCAGTCACTCATCAATACAGCACTATCATATGCACTCATACACCTATACAGACACTCGCACACCACCACTCATCCATAGAGTTACTCACACACCTAGTCAGTCATGAAAAGAATCAATCACACTCCCATTTACTCACCTATACAGTTATACACACACCACTTCACTTATTCATACAGATACTAACACATACTTACTCTCTTCTACAAACACTGACACAAGCACACACTCATCCATACAGCCACTCTGACAATCACTCACTCTCACATTTAGTCATTTATATACTCCAACACTCACATATACTGCCTTTCACAAGTGTAGTTACTCACACATGTACCACTGAGACATCCATTCACTCACCAACACACCCATACACACACTCACCCACCCATACAGCCCTTCACAGATGCACTCTTGAACCCATACACCCAGTGAATCACCTACTCACACATCTATGCACAGAGTCACATACCCCCCACCCACCCACAGAGACACTCAGGCACCCATACAGATACTCAGACAACCAATCAATAACCCATATAGACACTCATGTAGCTACTCACCAACCCATGCAGCCGCTTACACACCAACTGACAGACTAATACAGACATTCACACAGTTTAGTCACTAACCCATGTATTCAGTAAGACACGATTAATCACTCACTTATACAGTCAGTCACGCACCTGCTAAATCATCCATTCAGACACTTATACACCCACTCATTCATCAATACACCTTGGCATATATATATATATATATATTCACTGAAAAAACCATAGGTTTCAGGCACGTTATAGGTAGAAATGAGCATTTAAAAAACCTTAGAAATTCACTGAAAAACACCATAGGTTTCAGGGGCGTTATAGTTAGTTGGACATTTTACTCGTACAAAACCATAGAAATTCCCCCGTTATAGTTAGTTCAGCTAACTATAACTCGCGCGCCCGCAATGCACTGCTGATGACATCACATATTACATCACTCATGACATGGTCAGTGACATCACTCATGACATCACTGATGACATCTCAAATGACATCACTCATGACATCACTGATGACATCATCCAGTGAATGTGTGTTTTTCTGAAAATTAAATATGTTTTATATATGTATATCTCAAGGTCGATGGAAGAATAAATGGGTACATAAGTGTCTAAATGGATGATTTTTTTGTAAAATTGATTGTATAACTGACTGATTAAGTGTATCTTAGTGTATACATGGGTTAGTGAGTAATGTTTAAATATGAAAATATCTGTATCAGTCTCTCACTTTGTGTACAAGTGGCTGCATGGGTTGGTGAGTAGCTACATGAGTGTCTATATGGGTTATTAGTTGGTTTTTTGAGTATCAGTATGAGTGTCTGAGTATCTGTATGGTTCGGTGGGGGGTATTACTTAGTGCATAGATGCATGAATGAGTGACTCACTGTTTGTATGTGTTGAAGACAGCATGTGTGCAGGACTGTATAGGTGGATGAGTGTGTGTTTGGGTGTGTTAGTGAGTGATTGTCTGTCTCAATAGTGTCTTTATGAGTAACTACATATGTTTTAAACTAGTATATGTGAGTATTGGTGTATATAAGTGAGTATATGTGAGAGTGAGAGATTGGAAGAGTTCCTGTACAAATAAGTAGGTGTTTCTATAAGTGATTGTTTAAGAGAGTAAGTATGTGTAAGTTTCTGTAGAAGTAAGTGTGGTAGTGTGTGTATAACTGTATATGCAAGTAAATGGATGTTTGATACTTTGTTTGCATGTGTGACTATGTGTATGAGTAACTCTAAGGATGAGTGGCGGTGTGTAACAGGATGTATAGGTGTATGAGTACATATGATGAGTGAGTACATGTATGAGTGACTATATAGGGACTGTTGGTGAATGAGTGGATGTGTGTGTAGATCTTGGAATTACTGAATAGGTGTGTTGTAATTGGTATTGGTATGTCCATTGTTTTTAAAATGTCAGTTTGTATTTTTGAGTGTGTGTATCAAAGGTTATATTAGGGTGAGAGGAGGTCTGCCACTCTATCACAAGGATGATGTCATCAGTGATGTCATCAGTGATGTCATTTGAGATGTCATCAGTGATGTCATGAGTGATGTCACTGACCATGTCATGAGTGATGTAATATGTGACGTAATCAGCAGTGCATTGCGTGGTGCGCGAGTTATAGTTAGCGGAACTAACTATAACGGGGGAATTTCTATGGTTTTGTACGAGTGAAATGTCCAACTAACTATAACGCCCTGAAACCTATGGTTTTTTCAGTGAATTTCTAAGGTTTTTTAAATGCTCATTTCTAACTGTAACGTGCCTGAAACCTATGGTTTTTTCAGTGAATTTCTAAGGTTTTTAAATGCTAATTTCTAACTATAACGTGCCTGAAACCTATGGTTTTTTCAGTGAATATATATATATTTATTATACTATGTATACATGTGAAAATGTCTCGGTCCGCCTGTTTGCCTCGGCGGCACGGAAAAATGGGTGGAACTGACGTCAGCACGCCGACGAGGTCCTCTTATGGCTCCGATGACGTCATACGGTGTCGCGAGCGGAGCCGTGCTATTATGACGTCCTCGTTGACGTGGGAGAGCTAGGAAAGAATTTCCGTGGAATGCTGGTGCAGGGGATATTCACCTAAGTGTTCAGGCTGGTCCTTTGGGAGCAACTGTTTATGTTGCCACTCCAGAAACCAAAACCAGTGATCAGAGGGCAGAGGCCCTGCAGATGGCACACGAGGTGGGGTGCCCAGTCGTGTGCACCGGCGGGGCAGCGAAGTGACAAGCACCACAACCCACAAAAAGGTAACGAGGGCACTGAATAACACAGGATCTTCTCTTTGTATATGGCAGGAACAACGAAGTTAAAATGCCCTAGTACCAAACTGTAGAAATAGTGCTACAACGGTCTTCAAGAGGACCTGCGATGCCGCTTCTGCCTCCCGTACCCTGGAGGCGGCACATGGAGTCACGCGGTACGGTCATACTGCGGTGGGACGCACACTCGTTGACCTTTCATGGCACTGCTCCACACTTCAGGGAGGACGCTTTCCATTAGCTATGTTTTCTGATGACGTTTCACGCCGGCCCCGTCCAACAACAGAACTCCTTTAGATCCAAACAGACTCTTTCACTCTCTCACCGGAAGTGAAACCAGGCCACGCGGACACTTTCACAATACAACAGCCGGGAATGCACTTTTCGGTAAAAAAACCACATTCCTTCCTTCTAATTAATCAAATAAACTTCTCACTGAAGAACAGGGGCCAGCTTCGATCGGTAAGCAGCCGTTACAACAACTTTTTTACTTCGCGATACCATTACAACGCATGCATTACCACGCATGCGTTGTATATCGCAAAGTCATTACTACGCATTTTTTTAGAACACATGGTCATTTACCACGCATGCCTTTACAACGAATTTTGTTGTAAAGGTATGTATGGTAAATGACCATGCGTTCTAAAAAACATGTAGATGATCCACGTCGTTGTAAGGAAACAGAGGCTGTTCCATTTCCTCACAACGACGTGCACCGCCCCTCAGAGACGACGTGAAGCAGGAACCACGAGGAGAGAGGAACCACGAGGAGTGAGAGGTAAGGGGGATTGGGCATGGGGTGGGGGTTTCTTTTCTAGGGTTTAGGGTAGTGCAGTGGTGTTTGGGTGGTGTAGGGGGTCGTGCTGGGGTAAGTGTTTTAGGGTTTAGGGTAGTGCAGTGGTGTTTGGGTAGAGTAGGGGGTCGTGCTGGGGGTAGTGTTTTAGGGTTTAGGGTAGTGCAGTAGTGTAGGGGGTCGTGCTGGGGGTGTGTTTTAGGGTTTAGGGTAGTGCAGTGGTGTATGGGTAGTGTAGGGGGTCATGCTGGGGTAGTTTTTTAGGGTTTAGAGTAGTGCAGTGGTGTTTGAGTAGTGTAGGGGTCATGCTGGTGGTAGTGTTTTAGGGTTTAGGGTAGTGCAGTGGTGTTTGTGTAGTGTAGGGGGTCATGCTGGGGGTAGTGTTTTATGGTTTAGGGTAGTGCAGTGGTGTTTGGGTAGTGTAGGGGGTCATGCTGGGGGTTGATTTAGGGTTTAGGGTAGTGCAGTGGTGTTTGGGTAGTGTAGGGAGTCGTGCTGGGGGTAGTGTTTTAGGGTTTAGGGTAGTGCAGTGGTGTTTGTGTAGTGTAGGGGTTGTGCTGGGGTAATGTTTTAGGGTTTATGTTAGTGCAGTGGTGTTTGGGTAGTGTAGGGGTAGTGCTGGGGTAGTGTTTTAGGGTTTAGGGTAGTGCAGTGGTGTTTGTGTAGTGTAGGGGCTAGTGCTGGGGGTAGTGTTTTAGGGTTTAGGGTAGTGCAGTGGTGTTTGGGTAGTGTAGGGGGTCGTGCTGGGGGTAGTGTTTTAGGGTTTAGGGTAGTGCAGTGGTGTTTGTGTTGTGAGGGGGTCGAGCTGGGGGTAGTGTTTTAGGGTTTAGAGTAGTGCAGTGGTGTTTGTATAGTGTAGGGGGTTTAGGGTAGTGCAGTGGTGTTTGTGTAGTGTAGGGGTCATGCTGGGGGTAGTGTTTTAGGGTTTAGGGTAGTGCAGTGGTGTTTGTGTACCGTAGGGGGTAGTGTTTTAGGGTTTAGGGTAGTGCAGTGGTGTTTGTGTAGTGTAGGGGGTCATGCTGTGAGTAGTGTTTTAGGGTTTAGGGTAGTGCAGTGGTGTTTGTGTAGTGTAGGGGTCATGTTTTAGGGTATAGGGTAGTGCAGTGGTGTTTGGGTAGTGTAGGGGGTCATGCTGGGGTTAGTGTTTTAGGGTTTAGGGTAGTGCAGTTGTGTTTGGGTAGTGTAGGGGGTCGTGCTGGGGGTAGTGTTTTAGGGTTTAGTGTAGTGCAGTGGTGTTTGGGTAGTGGGTGGGCGGAATTAGCGTAGTCGCGCTACGCAAAGCTCCGCGAAACGGTAAAAAACCTCCGCGAGCACGCAAAAGTTCCGCAAACACGCGGAATTTCTTGTTCCGCCCCTTCGCGATGCTTTTTTTCTGGTCGCGAACGCTGTTTGCGTTCTCGGGGGGAAATATCTTGCGAACACGCATTTTCAAAGCGCGAACAAGCAAAAAATTCTGCGAAGCCGCGGATCGCGGAATTTTTGGCAATTCCGCGTTCTCTGCGGAACGCGAAATTACCCAAATTCCGCAAATTCCGCGAGCGGAACGGAATTTACCGCCCAGGCCTAGTAGGGAGTCATGCTGGGGGTAGTGTTTTAGGGTTTAGGGTAGTGCAGTGGTGTTTGTGTAGTGTAGGGGGTCGTGCTGGGGGTAGTGTTTTAGGGTTTAGGGTAGTGCAGTGGTGTTTGTGTAGTGTAGGGGGTATTGTTTTAGGGTTTAGGGTAGTGCAGTGGTGTTGGTGTACTATAGGGGGTCGTGCTGGGTTCTAGTGTTTTAGGGTTTAGGGTAGTGCAGTGGTGTTTGTGTAGTGTAGGGGGTCGTGTTTTAGGGTGTAGGGTCATGCAGTGGTGTTTGGGTAGTGTACGGGGTCGTGCTGGGGGTAGTGTTTTTGGGTTTAGGGTAGTGCAGTGGTGTTTGGGTGGTGTAGGGGGTCGTGCTGGGCTAGTGTTTTAGGGTTTAGGGTAGTGCAGTGGTGTTTGAGTAGTGTAGGGGGTCATGCTGGTGGTAGTGTTTTAGGGTTTAGGGTAGTGCAGTGGTGTTTGGGTAGTGTAGGGGTTCATGCTGGGGGTAGTGTTTTAGGGTTTAGGGTATGGCAGTGGTGTTTGGGTAGTGTAGGGGGTCGTGCTGGGGGTAGTGTTTTGTGGTTTAGGGTAGTGCAGTGGTATTTGGGTAGTGTAGGGGGTCGTGCTGGGGGTAGTGTTTTAGGGTTTGTTAGTGCAGTGGTGTTTGTGTAGTGTAGGGGGTCGTGCTAGAGGTAGTGTTTTAGGGTTTAGGGTAGTGCAGTTGTGTTTAGGTAGTGAAGGGGGTCGTGCTGGGGGTAGATTTAGGGTTTAGGGTAGTGCAGTGGTGTTTGAGTAGTGTAGGGGGTCATGCTGGTGGTAGTGTTTTAGGGTTTAGGGTAGTGCAGTGGTGTTTGTGTAGTGTAGGGGTCATGCTGGGGGTAGTGTTTTATGGTTTAGGGTAGTGCAGTGGTGTTTTGTGTAGTGTAGGGGGTCGTGCTGGGGGTAGATTTAGGGTTAAGGGTAGTGCAGTGGTGTTTGGGTAGTGTAGGGAGTCGTGCTGGGGGTAGTGTTTTAGGGTTTAGGGTAGTGCAGTGGTGTTTGTGTAGTGTAGAGGGTTGTGCTGGGGGTAGTGTTTTAGGGTTTATGTTAGTGCAGTGGTGTTTGGGTAGTGTAGGGGTTGTGCTGGGGTAGTGTTTTAGGGTTTAGGCTAGTGCAGTGGTGTTTGTGTAGTGTAGGGTGTAGTGCTGGGGGTAGTGTTTTAGGGTTTAGGGTAGTGCAGTGGTGTTTGGGTAGTGTAGGGGTTCATGCTGGGGGTAGTGTTTTAGGGTTTAGGGTATGGCAGTGGTGTTTGGGTAGTGTAGGGGGTCGTGCTGGGGGTAGTGTTTTGTGGTTTAGGGTAGTGCAGTGGTATTTGGGTAGTGTAGGGGGTCGTGCTGGGGGTAGTGCTTTAGGGTTTGTTAGTGCAGTGGTGTTTGTGTAGTGTAGGGGGTCGTGCTGGAGGTAGTGTTTTAGGGTTTAGGGTAGTGCAGTTGTGTTTAGGTAGTGAAGGGGTCGTGCTGGGGGTAGTGTTTTAGGGTTTAGGGTAGTGCAGTGGTGCTTGTGTAGTGTAGGGGTCGTGCTGGGAATGTTGTTCATTTCTATGGCAAAATGAACCCCCTCATTTTGTTCCTTTTTAAATTAAATGTTTTAAGTGTTACCAGTTTATTCCAATCAAGATGGCTTCAGGTGTGCAATAATTTTGTCATAAGTAAGACTGTTAGCTCTCTAGTTGTTCTTTAGAACACTCTGGGAAGCTGCAGTAGAACACAAAGGCATCAACTGACAGGCTGCTCCTGTTGAAATATAACAGGAAGATATTTGAGATCACACTTGAAACATGTCCTAATTTTTCTTTCTACAGCAGTAACCATAATTTCTATGACAAAATGAACCCCATCATTTTGTTCCTTTTTAAATTAAATGTTTTAAGTGTTACCAGTGTATTCCAATCAAGATGGCTTCAGGTGTGCCATACTTTTGTCATAAGTAAGGCTGTTAGCGCTCTAGTTGTTCTTTGGAACACTCTGGGAAGCTGCAGTAGAACACAAAGGAATCAACTGGCAGGCTGCTCCTATTGAAATATAACAGGAAGATAGTTGAGATCTCACTTAAAACATGTCCTAATTTTTCTTTCTACAGCACTAACCATAATTTCTATGACAAAATGAACCCCTCATTTTGTTCTTTTTTAAATTAAATGTTTTAAGAGTTACCAGTGTATTCCAATCAAGATGGCTTCAGGTGTGCCATAATTTTGTCATAAGTAAGGCTGTTAGCACTCTAGTTGTTCTTTAGAACACTCTGGGAAGCTGCAGTAGAACACAAAGGAATCAACTGACAGTCTCTGCCCTTGTTGGATGTACATGTTTTACTGAGAATGTCAGACTTCATTCTCACATGACTGAGAAAGATAATGTGAATTTACAGAAAATATGCTCTCATTTTAGCTTCTGGAGCACCTTCCAAAACTCTATGGGACAAGCATGTGAAAATAGTTTTCTCTCAAACATGATTCATGATATCCCAGCAGAAGGTTTTTCACAGGGTAAAATCACCTTAGAACACACCACAATTCCTGAAATTAGTATGGGACCATCAACAAATGAATTCTAATGTAACTAAAGTCTGTTATCACCCTTTATAGTTCTCCTTTTGGTAACCCTCAAAATGTTTGATTCACTACAATGCATTTCAATGGGGTACTATCATGTATATTGGTCCCAAGATGGCTGCCAGCTATTCCAGGATGAAGTGCTGACAGCCAATCAGATCTCACAATGACATGTGTGGTTAGGCTCCGCCCAGATATATATGTGATTTTACTTTTGATTTTCTCAGGAACTACTGAACGGATTTACACTATTTAACCAAAAGGCATGACTCTGAACCAAGGGCTACCTTTTTGCCAAATTTGGTGTAATTCCGTTCAGCAGTTCGGGCTGTAGCTACGACTAAAGGTTCCTATGGAAAATTGCATGGGGAAAACACGTTTTGGGACCCCCCTTTTTTCTCGGTCCCCACTTGACGAATCACCCCGAGACTTTCAGGATAGGAGCGGACCGGTGCGGGCCATAAGTTTTGAAAATTTCGCGAAGATTCGTTGACCGGCGCCAAAGCTATTGGAAATAGAATGTTGTGAATTTCCTATGGAAAATAGGTCCTAACTATAACTATCTACTGGCGACCGCCAGTAGATAATATATATATATATATATATATTCACTGAAAAAACCATAGGTTTTAGGGACAGTTATAGTTAGTTGGACATTGCACTCGTACAAAACCTGTGAAATTCCCCCGTTATAGTTAGTTCAGGTAACTATAACTCGCGCCCCCGCAATGCACTGCTGATGACGTCACATATTACATAACTCATGACATGGTCAGTGACATCACTGATAACATCACTGATGACATCTCAAATGACATCACTGATGACATCATCCAGTGACTGTGTGTTTCTGTAAAGTTTAAATATTTTTAATATGTATAGGGAAAGGCGTATTGAAGAATGAGTGGGTGTATAAGTGTCTGTATGGATGATTTAGTAGGTGCGTGACTAACTCTATAAGTGAGTGATTAAACGTATCTTACTGAATGCATGGGTTAGTGACTAAACTGGGTGAATGTCTGTATCCATCTGTCTGTTGCTGTGTAAGTGGCTGCATGGGTTTGTGAATAGCTACATGAGTGTCTATATGAGTTATTGATTGGTTGTCTGAGTATCTGTATGGGTGCCTGAGTGTTTGTGTGGGTGGGGTGTGTGCGACTCTGTGCATAGATGTGTGAGTGGGTGAGTCACTGGGTGGATGGTTTCAAGAGTGCATCTGTGATAGACTGTATGGGTGGATAAGTGTGTGTAAGAGTGTGTTAGTGAGTGAATGTATGTCCCAGTGGTACATGTGTGAGTAACTACATATGTGAAAGGCAGTATATATGTGTGTCGGAGTATATAAATAGCTATAAGCGAGAGTGTGTGATTGTGAGAGTGACTGTATGGATGAGTGTGTGCTTGTATCAGTGATTGTATAAGAGCGTAAGAATGTGCTAGTATTTGTATGAGTAAGTGAGCTGGTGTGTGTATAACTGTATAGGTGAGTAAATGGCAGTGTGTTTAATTATTTGCATGACTGACTAGGTGTGTGAGTACCTCTATGGATGAGTGGTGGGGTTTGAGTGTCTATATAGGAGTATGAGTGCATATGATAGTCCTGTACTGAGTGACCGTAAGTATGAGTGACTGTATGGGTGAGTGAGTGGATGTGTGTGTAGACCTAAGAATCAGTGAGTGGGTATGTAGTTATTGGTGTTGGGAGTGTCTATGGTTTTGCAAATGGCAGTCTGTAATTTAGAGAGGGTGTATCAAAGGTTATATTAGGGTGTGAGGAGGTGCATGAAATTATCACGTGGATGATGTCATCAGTGATGTCATCAGTGATGTCATTTGAGATGTCATCAGTGATGTCATCAGTGATGTCACTGACCATGTCATGAGTGATGTAATATGTGACGTCATCAGCAGTGCATTGCGGGGGCTCGAGTTATAGTTACCTGAACTAACTATAACGGGGGAATTTCACGGGTTTTGTACGAGTGCAATGTCCAACTAACTATAACTGTACCTAAAACCTATGGTTTTTTCAGTGAATTTCAAAGGTTTTTTAAATGCTAATTCCTAACTATAACATGTCTAAAACCTATGGTTTTTTTCAGTGAATTTCAAAGGTTTTGTAAATGACAATTTTTAAATGTATTAATTGTTATATTTAGTTTTTTGATACTGATTTACTACATTTTTGTAAACTATTTATTTTTAGATATTTTATTTTTTAAATTACATTGTAATTACATTATACATTACATTACAAAATATACTTTCTCAGAATGAATTACTTTAGTTTAAATACTTTGCAAATAGGCAATAGACTTTTAAGCACAGTACACAATTTCAAACACAATGCAACATTGAGCTCAATGTGAATTTCTAGTTAAATGCAATTAGTTACTTTATGGATTACTTTTCTAACCACAGGACTGGATCCTAGATTCAGTCCTGGGACATCTCCTGTAAACAGTTGAGTAAAAGCATTTTGGTTACAGTAGTGATTTTTAAGGAATATTATTGTATTTTAAAAGTTGACACAAACTTTTTCACATAGAATCACCAATGTTATCCTATGGGAGGAAATTCACTTAGCAGGTAAGTAATGTTATCGTTATTTTTACTTACTCAGTGGTGGATCCTGGATCCAGCACTGGTGCATCTCCTGTAAACAGTTGAAAGAATGCGTTTAAGTCATACAGGCGATTTTTAAGGAATATTTGTAGTTTGTGAAAATCGACACTGAAACTTTTCTGCTGAAAACCAGACAATGGATTCCTATGGAAGGAAATTCAAGTTACTGGTAAGTACGGTTAGAATTACTTTTCAGGATCAGTACTGGGCTCAAAGATGCAGCACTGAGGTCTCTCCTGATAACAGGTGAGTAAATCGGAATTCGTAGTTCTGCTGATTTTAGAGGAATATTTGTATGTTTCAAAAATCGACACTTAGAAACTTTTTCAGCAAAAAGCAGGCAATGATATCCTAAAGCAGGCAATGATATCCTATGGAAGGAAATTCAAGTTACTGGTAAGTACGGTTAAAATTACTTTTCAGGATCAGTACTGGGCTCAAAGATGCAGCACTGAGGTCTCTCTTGATAACAGGTGAGTAAATCGGAATTCGTAGTTCGGCTGATTTTAGAGGAATATTATAAAGTTCCAAAACTCCACACTTGGAAGAATTTCCAAGTGAAACCAGTCAATGTTAGCCTATGGAAGGAAATTCAAGTTACTGGTAAGTACTGTTAGAATTACTTTTCAGGATCAGTACTGGGCTCAAAGATGCAGCACTGAGGTCTCTCCTGATAACAGGTGAGTAAATCGGAATTCGTAGTTCTGCTGATTTTAGAGGAATATTTGTATGTTTCAAAAATCGACACTTAGAAACTTTTTCAGCAAAAAGCAGGCAATGATATCCTATGGAAGGAAATTCAAGTTACTGGTAAGTACGGTTAAAATTACTTTTCAGGATCAGTACTGGGCTCAAAGATGCAGCACTGAGGTCTCTCTTGATAACAGGTGAGTAAATCGGAATTCGAAGTTCGGCTGATTTTAGAGGAATATTATAAAGTTCCAAAACTCCACACTTGGAAGAATTTCCAAGTGAAATCAGTCAATGTTAGCCTATGGAAGGAAATTCAAGTTACTGGTAAGTACAGTTAAAATTACTTTTCAGGATCAGTACTGGGCTCAAAGATGCAGCACTGAGGTCTCTCCTAATAACAGGTGAGTAAATCGGAATTCGTAGTTCTGCTGATTTTAGAGGAATATTTGTATGTTTCAAAAATCGACACTTAGAAACTTTTTCAGCAAAAAGCAGGCAATGATATCCTATGGAAGGAAATTCAAGTTACTGGTAAGTACGGTTAAAATTACTTTTCAGGATCAGTACTGGGCTCAAAGATGCAGCACTGAGGTCTCTCTTGATAACAGGTGAGTAAATCGGAATTCGTAGTTCGGCTGATTTTAGAGGAATATTATAAAGTTCCAAAACTCCACACTTAGAAGAATTTACAAGTGAAACCAGTCAATGTTAGCCTATGGAAGGAAATTCAAGTTACTGGTAAGTACGGTTAAAATTACTTTTCAGGATCAGTACTGGGCTCAAAGATGCAGCACTGAGGTCTCTCCTGATAACAGGTGAGTAAATCGGAATTCGTAGTTCGGCTGATTTTAGAGGAATATTTGCACAATGG
The DNA here is from genome assembly GCA_963921515.1 of Calotriton arnoldi. NCBI lineage: Eukaryota > Metazoa > Chordata > Amphibia > Caudata > Salamandridae > Calotriton > Calotriton arnoldi. Next base: position 66,588 of record CAWUFW010017889.1, read on the forward strand.
TGAAGGAAGGGGGTGGGGCCTGAGGTGACATGTCTGCAAACACGCCCTGTGGCGCGTTTTAAGTTGGAGAATTAATTCCTCCTCAATCCCGAGGGTCCCTGGAGTCCAACTAGCCCACCATGTACCTCCAGTATGCGCCAGGGAGCTGCGTTGCAGAGAGGTGTTCAGAGGCCATGCCCCTTTTTACACCTCTGTGTAACGCAGGTCTGTGGCGCTTTCTGGACGTACCTGGTGGGCTAGTTGGCCTCAGGGACCTCATGATTGAAGAGGATTTAATTCCCCATCTTAAAACGCGCCACGGGCCTGTTTGCACACATGTCACCTGAAGCCCCACCCCTCCCTTCACCACTGTGCAAACGTGCCCCGTGGCGCGTTTTAAGTTGGGGGATTAAGTCCCCTTGAATCCTGAGGGTCCCTGGAGTCCAACTAGCCCACCATGTACCTCCAAAAAGCGCCACAGAGCTGCGTTGCAGAGAGGTGTAAAAAGGGGCATGGCCTCTGTACACCTCTCTGCAACGCAGCCCCCTGGCACATACTGGAGGTTCCTGGTGGGCTAGTTGGCCCCCAGGGACCCCCAGTATTCAAGGGGAATTTGTTCCCCCTCTGCAAACGCGCCAGGGGGCGCGTTTGCAGAGTGCTGCAAGGAGGGGGCGTGGCCTCGGCGCAATGGCGGATTTTTTTTATTTTTTAAAGGGGGCTGTGTGGCCCCCCTTCTTTTTAATTATTTTGGGCCCTGGGGACCCCATCCCCAATGGCCTGACCCCCTTTTATTTTATTTTTCAAAAATGGAACGGGAAGGGGACCGCGTGGGCCCCCCTCCCGTGGCCAACTTCGGCCCGGGGACCCCATCCCCGGGTCATTGGCACATTTAAAAAAAAAAAAATTCATTGATGGGGGCTGCGTTGCCCCCCTCCTCAGGCCTCCTTAGGCCCCGGGGACCGCATCCCCCGGGGCGGCCTTTTTTTTTTTTTTTGCATAATTTGGGGAGGGGGGCCGCGTGGCCCCCCTCCCGGGCCACTACTTGCCCTGGGGACCCCATCCCCTGGGGCTGGCCCTATCCTTTGGGGACCGTGGGGGACCCCAACTCCCCACGGTCCCGCCGGCTCCCCACGTCCTGCGGGAGCCGGCATTGCTTTCCACATGGGGAACTGCTTAGATGCAGCTCCCCGTGTGGAAAGCAATTTGCTTTGAATTTTGGAAGAGAGAGCAGGTTTCCTGCTCTTTCTTCCAAAATTCAAAGCAGTTTGCAATGACAGGGCGGGAGCCGCGAGGCTCCCGTCCTGTCATAGCAAACTACAGTGTCCCGGGGGTAGGCACCCCGGGACACTGCAGGAGCCGGCCCTGGGGGGTGGCGGTCCCCAGGGCCACCACAGGCTCCAGGAGGGGGGCTGCGCGGCCCCCCTCCCAACATCTACAAAGCCCCAGGGAGGTGGTGGTCCCCGGGGCTTCGGGGGTCCGAAATGGACCCCCACATTTGTTTAATTAGTGCCCCGGGGAGGTGGCAGTCCCCGGGGCGTTTGGGGGGGCACGAGCCCCCCCCACACAGGTAATTTAATTTAAAAAAAAGAAGCCCCGGGGGGGTGGCGGTCCCCGGGGCTGCGGGAGGGCCCAGTGCCCTCCCGCACAATTTAAAATTAAAAGCCCTGGGGGGTGGCGGTCCCCGGGGCTTGGGGGGCCTTAGAGGCCGCCCAAACCATTTTTTATTAACCCCCCCCCGCATGCCCCCGGGACTTGGCCCACCCGGGGGTCAAATAACAAAGAAGCACGGGAGCCCGCGCTTCGTTTTTTTTTCTTTTATCGACAGGATTCGCGCACCCAGCGCGTTTTTGCCGATTTAAATTTTTTTTTTTTTTTTTTGGCCCTGGGGGTCCTTGTAGGACCCCCTGAGCAGGCCTAGGGGGTCAGGGTGTTTCTACCCTGCCCCCTTTTTGTGTTTTGCAACGTGTTTCTGTGCCTCCTTTTTTTTGTAATCACGGCGAGATTCGCGCACCCTAAGCGCATCCCGCCGATTTTTTTTAAAAAAAATGCTTTTTTCTGCCCAGGGGGTCCTTGTGGGACCCCTGAGCAGACCTAGAGGTCAGGGTGTTTCTACCCTGCCCCCTTTGTGCGTTTTGCGCACTTGTTTCTGTCCCTCGGTTCTACCGAGGAACAAGATGGCTGCCAACACTTCCTGATTTGGAGTGTTGACAGCCAATTAGCATGCAGCTCGTGATCGGGAGGGTACGCGGACCCTACTCGGCCATAGATATATATGTGACTTTACTTTTGATTTTCTCAGGAACTACTGAACGGATTTACACCATTTAAGCAAAAGGTACGACACTGAACCAAGGGCTACCTATTTGCCAAATTTGGTGTAATTCCGTTCAGCAGTTCGGGCTGTAGCTGCGACTAAAGGTTCCTATGGAAAATTGCATGGGGAAAACGCGTTTTGGGACCCCCCTTTTTTCTCGGCCCTCGCTTGACGAATCACCCCGAGACTTTCAGGATAGGAGCGGACCGGAGCGCCCCAACAAGTTGGAAACTTTCGCGAAGATTCGTCAACCGGCGCCAACGTTATTTCAAATAGAATGTTGCGGATTTCCTATGGAAAATAGGTCCTAACTATAACTATCTACTGGCGACCGCCAGTAGATAATAAAACATATTTAAACTTTACAGAAACACATAGTCACTGGATGATGTCATCAGTGATGTCACTGACCATGTCATGAATGATGTAATATGTGACATCATCAGCAGTGCATTGCGGGGGCGCGAGTTATAGTTAGCTCAACTAACTATAACGGCCAAATTTCTCTGGTTTTGTACGAGTGAAATGTCCAACTAACTATAACGTCCCTGAAACCTATGGTTTTTTCAGTGAATATATATATATATATATATATATATATATATATATATACACACACACATATATATATACATATATATCACCCTCCAATGGTGGATGCTGGCGTGCTGCCAGAACGCCGGTGGTGCTGCAGGGAGAGGTGTCTGCCGACTCCTCCAAATCTAAAATTGAACTCCTGTTCGTAGTTACAGAACAACAAGCACAGCACTCCAAAAGTGGCTCCTCAAAATGTTTATTAAAGATGAACGCTAGTCAACGCGTTTCGGTTGTACGTCACAATCTTGCTCACGACATAGAAGCATCATCATTTCCTCCAAATATATATGGTGATTCAAAGAAACATAGAAACTGACAAAAGCTTCTCACAGTAAATATCACCACCATCTTTGAGTGGCAATACATCCATTGAAATATATTATTTCACTAAAATGTTCTGTCAAAACAGTACTCAACAAATAATCATTTTGGACCTTCCTGCATTTTACATTTAGCATTACAATACAACATTCGAATATTGTGGTACCAGAATAATGTACATTAATAATTCATCCTCATAATTTTAATACCATGCAAGTGCAATAATATTATTTCATTTTCCCTACTATAGTATGGTAAATAACAAGGTACCTCATATTTTAAGATTATTCCAACAGAAAAGTGCAAATGCTTCGGTACTCCTATTATGTAAATACATTTAGAGTGCATATAGTCCAAAGGCAAGTGCCTAAAAGTGATATAATGTCTTACAATTGATTCAAAATTACCCCAAACTGGTAAATATCATCCTAATCCTATTATCACATAGGTGGATCTAGCATAAATGTTTCATGGATGTGAAAAAAAGAATTAAAATACTGTGTTACTACCTAGTCAGTTTTGTGTAAATAACCTAAAAAAACGCATGTAAGAAGAAATGTACATACAGGTGAGTGTGCATGTTTGGGGCAAGCTATCCTAGACAGGTAGATAGTTCTTCATCAAAAAACCTCTTGGTTTTAATATTGAAGAAGAATCTGGACCGCTGAAACTACGGACATCGAGAGCCAGCCAGAGACGTGTAACATGGTAGGAAGCAGAGGTGTTGATTTTTGCAGTATTCTCTTCCCCGGGTGGTCCTTCGGAGGGGGGGTGCCTTTGTGGGATTTGATGCTGCATTTCCACCCCCGGAGCATCCTGCACGTGTGTGATCCAAAGTGGGTGGCTCTGAATCTTGCAGCCTTGCGGTCTGGTCGGAGCTGTAGCCCAGCTTCCTGGTGACACTGATTGAGGGAAACTAATGGGATTTCCGTACATGCAACTTATCAGTCACCTTACGGGAACAAATAAGTAACAAAGCAATTATTGGATTACAAGTGTTTTTGGAAATACTAAGTTATATTCGAAATTGTTGATGTGCAGGTCACAAATTTGTATAATATTAAAGGAATCTTAATCAAAATATAAATACTGTGTTGACATAGTGGTATACATAGCAACGAATATAACAAATCTTCTCAGTGGAGGACTAGATTACACAGAATATTGAATGCACATAACATCCAACGAATTTCACATTCCAGCGTATTATTTAGGTGTTTCTCCATCTTAACACACAGCAAAAACAACTATTATATTTGAAAGTAAAGAGAATATCTCCGCTAATTTGTCAATAGTGATTTGCTCAAAAACACCATGGCGGACAGGTGGAGTAAACGGAAGCAACTATTAAAAGAAATGTTTGACGATGAAGGTGAACTTGTCACCATACAAAGTGACATACAGTCCACTGGTTTAAACACGAGGAGTACACCTAAACAACAAATGAAGGAGTTGGAGCAAGCCAGAATCGTAGAGATCAATAAACGGTGGGAGAGTGAAACCTTAAAAAAATATATATCTGACCTGCAAATGCATTCTAAGGGGTTTGAGGATCTTTGTCCTCCCTACCCTGAGTGATTTAGACCCGGACCTCCTTTCTCAATGGCAGAATGACACAACAGAATGCTCCATGAAGCTTATCAACACTCTAATAATACATGCTGAGAGACGTCTGGCACAAGAAATGGAGAAAACTCAAGCTTTAGAGAAATTATTGGAGAAATTTAGAGAATCTACTGAGGGCATTCAACTATTTGAGGAACTTGAAAAAAAGTTGGACAAACATGAAAAAGAAGTACAGAATAAAAAGATCAGGAAATACCAGCGAGACAAGATTGACTATGCCACAGGGCGAGTCTATACGTTTCCCCACAGATTCGACGCTAATTACAACAAGCAATCTATGGATCGGGTCCAGGCACAGTAACAAGTTAGGGTGTCAAGCACAGAGAGCTCAGAAATAAGCTCGGTGATGAGGGACCAATCAATCGCCACCAGAGGATGGATTTTTCCGGGGAAATGCGTCTCCTTCAGATGACTATGCGAGGAAAGGGCAGAGGTACACAAAAGAAGAAGGAACAACAACAGAAAGGCGGACATCAACAAAAGGAACAATACGGAGCTGCAAGAGGCAGAGGCAAAAAAAGCAAAGGCATGAAATGACTGAAAGAACTGATGATGACCTTGGGACCTTAACAAATAACAATCTGGTCATCAATTTATCCTCTAAGGTCTTGAATTCAAAACATCTGAAATTACTAAATAAAGGGTTGACATTTTGCCCTGCATCAAATATAGACCTGGCAAAAACAAGGGTAGATTTGTATAAGTTCTGCCGTAAATTAAAATTAAAAAAACATTTCATGAACCATCCACCACCAAAAGCAGTGGAACAAAAGACATCGAACGATCTGACACCCCTGAATATGACTGACATAACACCATTGAGAACTCTTTATCATCTAGAAAGAGAAGGCATGCAACATCTCATGTTTGATGCCTCGGGAGAGATCTCTGATGTAGAAATATGTGAACGGATGTCCATTGACACCAATGTATCAATCAACAGTAATTGTAGGACACATTCAAGATTTTGTCCCCAATTACCACCTGGGAATAGGGTGGACATTTTTCAAGAACTAATGATGAAAGAACTATGCTCTGTGTACATTAAAGATAAAAGAGATAAACAAAACTGGGGGCATAATATGACTTGTGATGATTACTGGGCATTAAATGATCTACAAAATGATGGAAACATCGTAATCAAGCCCTCTGATAAGGGAGGAAATATCGTAATTATGGACTGCCAAAAGTATTACTTGGAGATAAAGAGACAACTGAACGACATCACCAGCTATGAGAAATTGAGAGAAGATCTGACACCACGCATAGTGAGAACTTTTCACAATATGCTTGTGGAGTGGAAAATGCGAGGCCTATTGGATGACAATGAGTTTGAATACCTCCTTACAACCCAACCCATCATCCCTACATTATACATCTTACCCAAAGTACATAAGAGTTTGGAGAATCCACTGGGATGCCCGATCATCAGTTTGTGTGGCTCGCTTTTGGAGAACACATATCGATTTATAGATATTTCTCTTTTCCCATATGTAGAAAAACTTTCATCTTATATTCAGGACACAATGGATTTCCTCCAACATATTGGAGGAATACCATGGAAGGAGGACTACATCGGAGGACTACACTGTGGATGTGGTCTCTTTGAACGCATTGATTAACCACGACGATGGCATTAGAGCGAGTGAATTCTTTTTAAGATCACGCTCATTGAATCTTCTTGAGCAAACACGGCTGATTTCTGAGATGATTCACTTTTGCTTACACAATGTGCTCATATTTGATAACAAGTTCTACAAACAAAAGAGAGGAACCGCGATGGGAACATCTCTTGCACCCACATACGCTAACCTAACTATGGACTTCTGGTAAGCTGAATTTGTCTGGTGTGAAAAAAACAGAGCCGTAACTGACAAAGTGGTGCTATGGGCGCGTTACATAGACAATGTTTTTCTAATTTGGGAAGGCGCTAAGGAAGAACTGCATTGTTTCTTGAAATCTCTATATGAGAATGGTTTTCATTTGAATTTCACTTACACCACAAGCCAAGAAGTAATTGATTTCTTAGATACACAAGTGTATATCAAAAACAGCAAGATCTGCACAACTTTATATCGTAAGCCCACATCATGCAACAGCATTCTCATAGCAAATAGCGCCCACCCCAGATCTTTAAAATGGAGCGTACCCTACGGTGAATTCTTACGTGCTCGACGAAACTGCTCTGAAGAAGATGAATTTGTGTTACAACTAAATACAATGTATACCAGATTTGTGAGTAGAGGATATCCTACAGTGGTCCTAGAGAATGCCAAACTACGAGTCATGAATAAAAAAAGAGAGGACCTAATATATCACAAACAATCTACTGGTAAAGATGAGAAAAAAGGAGATCTGAGATTTATAACACAATTTAACACCTCAAGTGGCACAGTTAGTAACACCTCACAAAGACATTGGAAAACACTCAGACAAGACGAAGACCTGAGATCTTACACCAAGGATCATCTCAGTATCACATACAGAAAAGCTCCATCCCTAGGTGACATGTTAACACACAGCTACTTTTTGAAACCAAATCAACAACAACAGAAAAATACTGCTGGAAATTGGCTGAGAATGAGTGGCTTTTACAAATGTCACAAGTGTAAGGCCTGTAGGTATTGATGCAATCATCAGGACATATTGACCCTCACAGGAGAGAAAAGAAAAATCAGAGAAAGAACACATGGGGTCTACGTCCTTGAATGCCAGTGCGGAAAGAAATATATCAGCAGCACCGTCAACAAAATTGAAACTGAGAATCCTCCACCTCATAAGGGCAGCGAACAACAAAGACTTTACATATGCTATGGTGAAACATATTTGGAGGAATCATGAAGGAGACTTGAACAAACTATCATTTTATGGTATCGAACATGTGCCCTGGAAGATAAGAGGAGGGGATCGTGAACTGTCATTAAGAAAAGCAGAATCCAAATGGATCATAACGATGGGAACAGAAATACCATGGGGACCCAACATGGATGCAGAATTACAGAATTTTCTTTGAGTTCCCAGCCCACTGCGAAAGCATCCTTTATGATCTGATGACATATATAGAAAATGTTCTACCTTTGGCCTCTTAACAACCAAGTACTTTGTATTGTGTCTATATTTATATACTATCTTTTTACTCAATGCCTATATTTTGCACTTTTTCTATTCAATCTGAATATCTTGCACTTCATCTAATGATAATGGTGATCCTTATGGACTTCTTCAATTGAGTATGAAATAGAAAATTGATTATAGGGGCTTCTTTCCAGCATTTCTTGATAGCTTTGGAGTCTGTATGAACTGTTTACTCTATAGATGGTTGCACTATTTGATTCCAAAATGTTATGGTGAACTAAGCACTTTGCACTTTAACATAAGTGCAGGACATACGAACTAGACTTTACGAAATTGGACATAGATATTTTTCAGTCCCTGGAAGTGAGGAGATACCAACAGGACTAAGATCGTTGGCACTTTAGAAACTCATGTGCTATGAGAATGTGTTAAGTTACAGTGTTCTGAAACTGGCTTTTAAATTGTATACTTTTGGAATACTTTTGTACTATTTTTAAAGCCTCCATGCAATCAGTGACGAACACATTAATACTGTCTTGATTAACTACTATTAATCATAATAATTTATATTCTATCAAGCCGATATGACTGTTTCTCACTTTGATATATTCCAGCCCAGTGTTGAGCATCATTTTGCACTTGCCCTGTTGATATTCTTAGATATTTTTAAGTATTTATATTTTTAAATGTCGATGGATGCTCACCGGCAATGGCAGATCTGTTGTAAACACATTGGGTGGATATTCTAAATTGAGGTCTGATCAATATAGATAAGAAAGCATGGAGAGCAATGTATTTTATTTGGGTTTTTTGTTATGAATAGAATAATAGTGTTTTTCTGAATCATGTGGTACTTTACCATGATTACTTGTAACCCAAATTTATAGACTTGCTGTGCATATCATATTTTATTTTATTATAGAACATTTAGATGAATGCGAAATTTTATGAACTACATATGTGGGTACTTCACCTTAAATTGTGACAAATGTTTCTCTGTTCATGAAAATAGGCTGTTGGAATCCTTATAATATAATACATATATGATACAGATTTCAAAACACCATTGTCAACATACATGAATTAAATGTATAGGTTCCTTTAAATTTAGTTGTTAATGGATGTGGGAGGGACCAAGTGAGTCCCTACTTATTGACACTCTGTATAGCACAACTCTATGACCCCGAAGAAGGCCCCTGGCCAAAATGTGTTGGTCTTTCATTTTCCACCTGCACTTGCACTATGCTGATATTTAAAAATATAAAAAAAGAATACATTTGCTTTCCCAAAAAAAACATGGACCCTGATGCTTCTCTTACCTGAGTAGTGCTGTCTTCCCGTACCTACGACATATGAGGAATGAGGTGAAGGTGGATCAATGCAGGAAACGAGTACATATACGAGTACATATATATATATATATTCTCCTCGTTTCCCACATAGAAAGACAAGCCACGGCTCAATTCCTTCAGCATGTTATTTATATCAAAAGCAACAATAAATGCCCGATGCATTTCAGAGCTCACCGCTCCTTGCTCACGGGTCAGTTGTGTTTGCTTCACCATTACACATATACAAGTGACTACACCATAATCAAAGTAGGACTACATGAAGTCAATTTTGCAAGGAAATCACGGCAGCCATCTTATAACATTTAGTCTATTGTGGCAAACCTCCTGAAATTCATTATATTCAGGCTTATCCTGCTCCTACATGTTTTTAAATTTGGGTATCATAATTATATTTCACCATGATGATACTTTATAATTCATTGGGATTTAAACAGTTCCCAAATTTATGGCTAAATCATTTTACTATGCAGTATTTCATTTGTTACCACTCGTCACACATAGTCATGCATACAAGACATGAAGTCCGTTACCCACATTCTGCCCTAGTGGGCCTGTGAGTTTTAATACTACCTGGTACTAGAAATTATGCAGCATTTCCGCAACAATCATCATTTTAACTTTTATATCCAATTCTGCCCCAGTGGGCTATATATTCATTGAACTATTCCTGTATATAATATCTGTAAATCCTTTAACAGAAGGACCATTGACCCAAATATATTCCAACTCTTTGCTTTTCTTTCTTCCTTAAAACATCTTCATGTTACCTACAAAAATAAAAAAACAGTGATGATCAACCTTGATCCTACATACATTTTAAAAACAGCAAACTGATCATCCCGAGATTTGCACAGAAATATGTATACTAGACCACTCTAACAACTGGAAAGACCATTGGTGTTTGTATGAATTCTACCCTAAATGGACAGCTAATTCTTCATCTCTATTAATACCCCACCGTTATAGAGTTTTATACTTTATAATCATTTTAGATTCCAATCTTCATAGCTCTTGGACTCTATTGCCACCTCTTTCTGATGTAGGGATTATGTGTAACACATAGAATTTTAACAAGCTGGTATCTTTGTCATGATGTTCTTTAAAATGCCTTGCTATGGGATATTGTTTGTCCTCCTTAAAAATTGCTCTTTGATGTTCTAAAACCCTTTTCTTGTCTTTGTGGATTGTACTGTTAGAGAACATGAGCAACTTAATGCATATACACAAAAGTCTGAATTACATGTGAGATGTTTTCTGATGGTAAATGGTTTTTTCGTCTTTGATAACTGCAGTTGTTTACAGCTCGTACTGTGTTTACAAGCCTTACATTCACCACAGGTGAAGAAATCATGTATGATTTTAGTATCTCTTCGGGGATGTACAATACTATTACTTAGAACATTCTTCAATGATGTACCTTTTCTAAAGGTTACTTGTGGATTTGCCCCTACTGATTTCGATAAAGTTTCATCAGTCATCAAAACTTGCCAAAATGTATTAAGGCTTCTCTTTACCTCCCATGCCTGAGTACTGAATGTAGTTATAAATCTAGGTGTTTCATCCTCAATCGCCCTTTTGGTTTTAGGTATCAATAGATCTTCCCATTTCACTTCTCTCACCTTTTACATGCGTGATCAATTACTTTACATGAATATCCTCTCTCTTTAAATCTTTGTCTCATTTCCATCATTTCATTCTGAAAACCTTCCTCAGAACTACAATTCCTCCTTGCTCTAAGTAATTCCCCATATGGTATGCTTTCAATTAGGCTTTTCAGATGACAACTGCCTGCATGCAACAAACTATTCCCTGCTGTTTTTTTACGAAAATTAGTACTTTCTGGTTTTTTATTGCAAGTATTCACCTTAATATCAAGGAATTCAATTTCGTCATCGTGTATCTGACTCGTAAATTTCAAGTTTAACTCATTTTCATTCAAAATATCAACAAATTCCTGCTCTTTTTCTTTACATCCATTCCAAATACAGAATATATCATCAATATACCTAGCCCAAAGGAGACGTGGTCTTCAAAAAGTCTGATGTTACTGTTCTTTTTTTTTTCCTTTTTTGTTTTTTTTTGTTTTATATAGCGCTGGCTAGACCAAGGGTATCAGAGCGCTTTACATGTTATGAGATTACATTTACAAGATGTACATGAGGGGATTCATAACAGTCAAAGAAAAGAGCAATACATCATTAGGTGGTTATAAAGTCACAACAGTATAATACAAGGACGCATTGAGGCATGGCATTGGGGACAATAAAGGAGATTGAGAGGGTCAGGTGGCCGTCTTGAAGGAGATAGTCAGTGAAGGAAACGTAGAACAGCTTTTGCGCGTGCTGAAGTAGTTGTTGTGAAGTAGAATTCTTAGGTCCCATTTAAAGGAAGGAAAAGAGAATTGCAGCGGAGATCCTTGGGGGTGAGTTTCAAATCTTAGGAGCATTTCCTGAGAAGGAGCACACCTTGGATGATTTCTTCTTTAGGTTGGGAGGGATAAGAATAAGATCGTTGGAGCTTCTCAGTGCCCAGGCTCTTCCTGCTGTTGAGATTTTGGTTTCTAAGTATTTTAGGTTTTTCTATGAAGGGCTTTGTGGGTGATACAGGCTGCTTTGAAGATCCATCTTCAACACATATGCCACAGCACAACAATTTACCAACAAAATGCATCATAAAACACCATTTTGGCAACACAAACTACTCAACAATATAACACATAAATACAACACAAGATACCAACACAACACACAATTACAGTAGCAAGAAAAATGATACACAACACAAAAGCACGTTTGCAATTGAGTTTAGAAAAGGTACATCATTAAAGGATGTTCTAAGTAATAGTATGGTACATCCCCGAAGAGATACTAAAATCATACAAGGTTTCTTCACCTGTGGTGAATGTAAGGTCTGTAAACACAGTACGAGCTGTAAACAACTGCAGTTTTCAAAGACGGAAAAACCATTTATCATAAGAAAACATCTAACATGTAATTCGGAATTTTGTGTATATGCATTAAGTTGCCCATGTTCTCTCTTTTATATAGGCAGTACAATCCACAAAGCCAAGAAAAGGGTTTTAGAACATCTAAGAGCAATTTTAAAGGAGGACAAACAATATCCCATAGCAAGGCATTTTAAAGAACATCATGACAAAGATACCAGCTTGTTAAAATTCTATGTGTTAGACAGAATCCCTACATCAGAAAGAGGTGGCAATAGAGTCCAAGAGCTACGAAGATTGGAATCTAAAATGATTATACAGTATGAAACTCTATACCCACGGGATATTAATAGAGATGAAGAATTAGCTGTCCATTTAGGGTAGAATTCTCACTAACACCAATGGTCTTTCCAGCTGTTAGAGTGGTCTAGTATACATATTTCTGTGCAAATCTCGGGATGATCAGTTTGCTGTTTTTAAACTGTATATAGGATCAAGGTTGATCATCACTGTTTTTTTATTTTTGTAGGTAACATGAAGATGTTTTAAGGAAGAAAGAAAAGCAAAAGAGCTGGAACATAGTTGGGTCAATGGACCTTCTGTTAAAGGATTTAGAGAAATTGTATACGGGTATAGTTTGATGTATATATAGCCCACTGGGGCAGAATTGGATATAAAAGTTAAAATGATGATTGTTGCGGAAATGCAGCATAATTTCTAGTACCATGTAGTATTAAAACTCACAGGCCCACAAGGGCAGAATGGGGGTAACGGACTTCATGTCTCGTATGCATGACTATGTGTGACGAGCAGTAACAAATGAAATACTGCATAGTAACTTGATTTAGCCATCAATTATGGGAACTGTTTAAATCCCAATGAATTATAAAGTATCATCATGGTGAAATGTAATTATGATACCCAAATTTAAAAACATGTATGAGCAGGATAAGCCTGAATAAAATGAATTTCAGGAGGTTCGCCATAATAGACTAAATGTTATAAGATGGCTACCGTGATTTCCTTGCAAAATTGACTTCATGTAGTCCTACTTTGATTATGGTGTAGTCACTTGTATATGTGTAATGGTGAAGCAAACACAACTGACCCGTGAGCAAGGAGCGGTGATCTCTGAAACGCGTTGGGCATTTATTGCTGCTTTTGAAATAATTAACACGCTGAAGGAATTGAGCTGTGGCTTGTCTTTCTACGTGGGAAACGAGGAGACGGTGGAAATAGTGTGTGCTTCGCTACCCCGCTACGGGCTCGTCGCCACAAGAGGCGAGAGATTCAGCGATAATGGTGACGGAATATATATATATTCACTGAAAAACCCAAAGGTTACTGGGTCGTTATAGTTAGGTTGACATGTTACCCAAACAAAGCCATAAAAATTCAGCAGTTATAGTTATACTTATAGTTATACTTATGTTTTAGAAACTATAACTCTCGGCTCAAAGTTACTTAAAGGCATGAGTTATAGTTTCTTCAGATACGTATAATTATAAGTATAACTATATCTTCTGTTTTCTATGGTTTTGTGTGGGCAAAATGTCAACCTAACTATAAAGTCCCGGTAACCTTTGTTTTTTTTAGTGAATTTCTATGACTTTTTAAACATAAAGTAACATATTTATGGGTTCCAGAGTAGCGTGCTACTCACTCGAAAAAGCGCTTCAACACCCCATCAGAGGTAGCAAGCGCTATATAAATGTAAACCTTTTTTCCTTCTCTATCCCTCCACTATCCTTCTCGATCCAAATAACTGAATAACATATCCACCACTCAAATTACTTTCATATTTTCACTATACTAATTAACCACTAATCCTTTATGGGTTCCGAAGTAGTGTGCTACTCGCCGAAGAAGGAAAATGCACTTTGGAGCCTCGTCAGGCGTAGTAAGCGATATATAAATGCAATTACAATACAATACAATATAATTAGCATACGTTAATACAACCACTGGGGTTAGCTTTCTGCCAAATTTGGTGTAAATCCATTCAGCAGTTTGGGCTGTAGTTGTGTTCAAAAAATTCTAAATACCCATACACCTTTCATGGGGGAAAAGGGTTTTGGGAACCTCCCTTTCTCTTGGCCTCTGCTTGACGAATCACCCCGAAACTTTCCAGACAGCAGCTGAAGTGATTGGCATGCTAGATTTGAAAATTTTGTGAAGATTTGTCAAACGGTGCCAAAGTTACTAGCAAAACAAAAGCAGCCAATCACATTGCACCATGAGATCTGTGTGGAGGCTCCAACCAGCTATCTATATTCCTTTTTTCTTTAATAACTCCAGAACTACTGAAGAGATTTGCACAAAATTAGAAAAACAAATCTTTCTGGACCAAAATCTAGCTTTCTGCCAAATTTGGTGTAAATCGGTTCAGTGGTTCAGCCTGTACTCGTGTTCATAAAATACAAAATTCTTATAGAAATTGAATGGGGAAACCCCCCCCCGCACCCCTTGTCCTCGACCCCCTCTTGACAGATCACCCCAAAACTTTCCATGCAGAACTAGGCAAAGTAGGGCGCTTTTTTTACTGCTCATACTGTTCTAGTTTTTTCATCACCTCTGTATATTTTGAGGGTATGAAGCCCCATTTCCCCTCTTAAAAGCATTTACTTGTCAAAAGACTAATTTCAAGAATCTTCTGGATTTTCCTGCAAATTACTATTGGAAATCTGCAAACTTGTGAGTTTTGCTAGAGGAGCTACAAAGGAACGCTCACAAATCTGCACAAATTAAACCACATTGCAAGAATTTTCACGTGAGCCAATCTCGTTTGCAAAGGTAAAATCACACCATTCCTGGTTATTAGAACCCAGAAACCTTTTTTTTATTTGCCACTGATATTATTTTAACAACTAAGTTCACATGTAGTGTGCAAACATTTTTGAGAATCAGACCTTACCTATTCAAGTAGAGAAAAGAGAGTCCTTGCAATAATTAACACTACTATGAAGACTGGAACGGAGACTGGGGGAAAAGTAGGAAACAGATTGTAAATCACAAGGATAAGGCAGGAAATGGAGGGCATCAGAGTAATATAATACCTAGAAATAATGAAGTAGCATACATAGAAAGAAAACAAGTAGTTTTAATCTTCAAAGCCAGAATTTTATTTTGTGCTCCCTTGAAATTAATGAACTTATGTGAAATACAATGTATTTTTCAAAACAGACAGCAAAAAAGTGACGGGTGGAAATGCTTTAATTAATCTAGATCACTGGTAATTACTATGATACCATGATATTTTAAGTCATCTGTGCATTTACAAAAGGAGACCAACCATAAGCAAACCAGCCTTGTGTCTGTAGGAGTAAAAACATTTCACTCCGAACCGCTACTCCATGTCCCCTTCAAACAGGAACACATGCAATGTCAATCTTTTTTTTAAATGGCTTCCCTGGACCAATCCCCTTGCTGTCTCAAGTGAGAAGAAGAACATATCATAGGTCTGAAAGCACAGCTGGCTATCAGGAGAGGTTCAGGGTTGGACTGACCGTTCTGGCTCTCTGGCAGTGTCCCAGTGAGCTGCAGACTAAGGGACTACTTTTAAAGCAGGTAGGCTGCCTTGGCCCAACCATTACTCGATGATCCCATTCTAGTCAAGGATCCGGCAGTGTGGGACAGGTTTCAATTTTTTTTGCCTGGGCTGATTTTGGTTTCCAGTCTGGCCCTGTAGAGGGTGCATTCCTCACTCTCCATTCCATTTTCTTGTATAACCCTTTGCAATAAGGTGTCATCCACACGTGCTGATTTTGAATAATTATTAATATATTGTTCACAATTAATGGTATCAAATGTTCACAACAAAACCTTAAACTTCTTGTTAGTGTTTTTTGGTGGGCTTGCTTTGTAGCAGTCACCAAGCTTTGGATTTCCCTGCCCACCTTTATTTTCAACGCGGACTCCTTATCGTTTTTTTTTAAACTTCTGAAAACCTTGCACTTTTCATCTTAGATGGCTGTAGGTGTGTTTCTTCCCTCTCCACGTCTGTCTGCTCAGCGCCTTGACACCCTTGGGTATAAGTGCGCTCTACGAATATTATCCTATCCAATCCTTTGTACTGTATTGAAAATCTGGAGCTCTCTGCCACGAACGCTTCAGAGCTAGCACACTGTTTTTGATACTTTAAGGGGCATATTCTCAAGGACCCATCGCCGAATTAGCGGCACATTACCGCCACGAAAGTGGCGATAGACCCATCGCCCCATTCACAAGACTGCGCTAACAGCCCACATCGTCAGTTTACCTGCGATAGCTGCCACCAAAAACATCACCAAGGCTGACAGCGACAACTAACGCTAATCATATGCAGAGTAGGCGTTCCTGCGCAAAAACCCACGATAAGACCACTTCGCGATATTCCCAACGACCAGCCAGATCGGCGATGCGGTCCAAAAACAGGCGATAAGGCACGTTAGCAGCAGGGACTTAAGACCTGCTTTTACCTGGTCTTAAGTAGAACGAAAACCTGCAGCACAAAGGGAGCCCAGCCAAGAGCCACATCGGAAGACCAACAGATGCCATGGAGCTACCAATCATGCAGCCTGGAGACCCAAGAGGGCCACAACACCCACCGCCACCACCCCCAGGACCACCCCCACCCCCAGGACCACCCCCCTCCCCCCTGGACTGCCACCGAGGCAGCGCAGAACAAGTCAGCGGACCTTCCGAAAACGCACCAGCCCCAGAGACTCAACGGCAGAGGATGTCATTGCCCACCACAGGCTCAAAAGGACAACCATCCACCTAATCCTGACCCACATTGCCCACAGGCTGATGGCACCAACACAGCGGACAACCAACATCCCTCCGCAGACAGAGCTGCTGGCTGTGCTGCACTTGTTGGCCTCTGGTACCTCCCAACCAACAACTGCCAGAGTCGGAGGAGCCTCACAGCCAGCCCTATCAAAGTTCCTCACACCTGTCTTGGATGCCATCATCAGCTTGTAACCCCAGCACCTTCACTACCCCCACACTGCGCAGGAACAGCTGGAGACCAAGCAAGGCATCTATGCCATAGCTGGCTTCCCGCACCTGTTGGGGGCAATTCACTGCACACATGTCCTACTCGTGCCCCCTGCCGACACTGCACACAATTACCGCTACAGAAAGCACACGCATCCCATCAATCCCATCAGGAAAAAGTGGACCACCCGGTACTGTTCACCAATGCCGTCGCCAACTTCCCAGGCAGTGTGCATGACTCCCACATCCTCCGGCAGTCCATCACCAACCAGCGCTTACAGGATGGCACCTATGGAAATGCACTGCTCATTGGCAAGCACCAACAGAACACACCACACACCTCAACTCCACAATCATACAACTCATAACTGTGGGAATGCACACGTAACTAAAGCCCATACAACATGCCAACAAACATGCCCACCTACCAGACACACCAACACAAGTAACTGTGGCAACAGGGGCCAGACATGTAGACAAACCATCCACAAAGGCATAGCCCCTCTGCCACATGACTAACCCTGGGAAAGCACTACGCTTCGCTCGCGTAGTTTGCGAAGTTTGCGCTACTTCGCACAACGCGAATTGCACGTAGCACAGTGCAAACACGCGTAGCGTAGCGTAGCGTAGTGGTCATTTTTTGCTTGCTCGCGGTCCTCAACGTCAAGTTGGCGACCGCGAGCAAGCAAAATGACATCCCGGCGAGATTCTCAACGCGGGAGGTCAGGTTTCTCAATGCAAGTGAGTCGCGTATGCTCGCGACCGCTCGCGATGAGAAACTACCAGTCCGCGTTGAGAAGCTGCCGCTCGAGTAAAAATCTACTCGAGCGGCAGTAAAAGACAGCTCGCACTGTGCAAGATGCCGTTTTCAATGATTGCACAGTGCGGACAAGCATCCGGCACTGTGCAATCATTGCGAACAGTGCACTACGCAGTTCGCGTAGTGCTACGCGTAGTTCGCGTAGTGCGAACTGCACTTTGCGTAGCTTCGCGTAGCGCTACTTCGCGAACTACGCCCAGGCTTACACATGACTGCAGAAGGTGGGGAAGAGGTGGGAACCAAGAATGTGCGAAGGAGGCAATGGACCCATGAATGAGAATGTACACAATGCCAAGTGTGGCGGTGATGTGCCGGACAGTCTTGAGTATGCAGAGCATAGACATGTCCATGTGGACATATACTGCTGGTGCCTGTAGTGATGTGGACAGTGGACGCAACCATGTCACCTCAGGCAGTGGGGAAGACCTTGGACATGTAGCCATGTCGCCACCCCTGTAAGCGTAAGCGTAGTGGGCTGGTCCGGCATACGCCAGTCCAGCGCAGGAGTGGGAATTAACAGCCCGGGGCCCTAGGTGTGGTCCACTTCCGGGATGGCCACCAAAGTAACTATGGCGTGTGTCTCTGTTGTGGTGTCGGCGCCACCCCGCCCTCAATCGACAATGTTGCAATGTAGTGTTGTAGGGATTCTGCACATACACAGAACAATGCACAGCAATGCGGGACTACGGTATATAGGGGCTACGCCTCCTACAGCCTTAGTACCCACGAGCCCACGACCGGCTAGCTATGGTGTCCCACCTGCCCTCCTATACACAGATTGAGAAACTGACGTTTAGACAACCCAGAACACAACACTCCCCTAATCACTCAGGGATCGTGGTAACAGGTCATTCTCCATCGCTCAGACTCTCGTACTCATCCACAACAAGAGATTGACAGAGCCACTGAGTCAGTCCAAAATGTTTATATCAACTAACGTGCCCTGAAATGCAGCATACGAGCCACTACTAAAATTAGAATGCATA
This sequence comes from Calotriton arnoldi, assembly GCA_963921515.1. Taxonomy (NCBI): domain Eukaryota; kingdom Metazoa; phylum Chordata; class Amphibia; order Caudata; family Salamandridae; genus Calotriton; species Calotriton arnoldi. Next base: position 85,579 of record CAWUFW010017889.1, read on the forward strand.
ATACAAACATTGTCAGCATTGTAGCAAGTCCATACCAAATAATAGGAGAAATCATTGTACATTGATCCTGAAGACAGGACTATTAAACCTACACTCCCTCCCCATGTACGGGAAAACCAAGATGACAACATAGCAGATCCCTGGGTCTGTATAGCAGACCCCATACCCCTAAGACATAGATCGTGTCTCTACATCACAGCTCCATACAGCTCCTCATCCTTGAAAAGTCACTCCTCAAGTGTGTCTGCGTGTAACATGCATTCTCCTAACATCAAGAAAAAGGTGCGTGTCCCACAAACAGCAGCTGCAGGGTATGTTTTGTCAACGTGCCAGGGTCTGACCAGATCAAAATCACAGGGGACGGTGTTGTCTGACCTTGCTCACGATGCACAGACCAAACTCCAGGAAAAAGCAGGGAACCAGCGCAGCCAGCGGCTCGCATGTGGCCAGCGAACACATCCTTGCATTAGAAGAAGCCTGTAGTGTCGTGTGCTAAAGCAGCATCATGGCCTCCGGACCCATTCAACCGAAAGATGCCAACGGGGTCCCTTAAAGCCACATGAGACCCTTCCCCTGGCCAGGTTGCAGAAGAATGGAAAAACAAGGTCCAAGTCGCAAGCAGAGTCAAAGCACTGAGCATTACAGGGGCAAAGTTCAATAAAATCAAAATCAGAATAAGGTTGATCAGCGGTAAAATACGAGAAGAAGAAAAAAAAAATGTCTTGTTGAACATTAATCATCGGAATCATATGAGATCCGTTGAACCTTGGAAGGCAAGGTGTTCCAAAAGACGGTCCCCCTCCTCATAGACAAGGAGGGACAACACCCAATTCAACAACTCGAAGGAGCATAAGTGCTCATCATAATCCATAGCTTCAAAAAGCATGGTCGGACAACCTGTATCATACTCAATGTAGCTGTGGTGCAGCAGGCGCGACGCCCCTCACAGATGTCCCATTGTGCCAGCACTCCATTCACGGCCGCCATCAGCATGCGGGTACCAGTTGCACATTATTGATCATGACGCAATGGGGCCACAGCAACCGGTCGTAATCAGAGCAAGGCCGTATGGCGTTTGAGAGGCACAAATCCAAAGCCCAGGAGAAAGGACAGTCGCGGCACCAAAAAACTGGATGAATGCAAGTAAAGTATGCGTATCTGTAAGTCACATTGTAGGCAGCACCCACAACAGCCATAGGCAGGCAACCAAGGAATTCCTGCAATCGGCTACGGTACAGCTCCAGCTGGACCGGATGATCAAGTACCACATGAGGGTCAGCCATTACGAAGTAGTTAAACAAGTACCAGGACAGCACCAGCGAGCAACAGGATCAACAGCAACCCACCAAAAGCGCTGGAAAAGAAAGGAATGAATAAAAGCCGGAATCACACCAAATATCCTTCGAAACGAGGACACAAGACCTGAGCCCAACAATTTAAAAAAAGGTGCAAGGCCTCCTGTGTCAGATACATTGTATAATTGGTGTATCAACTCCCCAAAATGTGGGAGGCGATTGCTATTTAATTGGGGTTGTATTTCACTTGATGTCCGAGCCACCTGTAGCTCGGATGTTTCACGGGCCGAGGTTAAGGCAACCTCATGTTGGAATAACAGTGCTCTGAGCCTCCTTAATTTGTTGAAGCTTGCTTTCATAGTGGGAACAGAAGGCCACAGAGAGCTATCAGCAATGCCATGCGGGGGCGGAAACAGGACGTTGCTGCAAGAGGGACACCGTTGCCTATACACCGGCGTGCGCCGAAGCATTGCCCTCATGTGCAGCTGTGATCAACGCATGTCTGCGGTCCTCGTTGGGAATCAGCGGTTCCTCAACGGAAGGAATTGTTACTGTCGGAACTTGTTCCGGGGACAATTGGTATTCATATCTGGATGGAAAGCCCTGTGGGTATTACGTCCCGTCTCTGGTAGCAGCTACGGCTGCCAGAATGTCGGTATCGACTTTTGTCACAGACCTTGTGACTGCTGCTACTGAACAAGTGGCTACTGCATTTCTGGCTGCCTCGTCAGCCAGAGTGTTGCCTACAGCGTGGGGTCCCACGCGCTGATGGCCAAGAGAATGTATTACATGTGTAAGTGGCAAGCCCTCTATGAGAGCCTCCACTCGTACCCAAAGCGTTTCATGCTTGATCGTGTTACCCACATGACATGACATGACAGTAGCATGCACCCGGAAGGCGAGCTCGCCCGAATGGGAAAATGAAGGGGCGCTAGGGGTCTTGGCTCATACATGCCAACTGTTGTGTGTGTACCTTCATTGCCGCTGCATAAGCCAAAGGCCTAGCCCCAATAGCAGCGTGAGTTCAGCCAGGCCTGAACTCCACATCTGTGTCCGCCCTATCCTTACCAAGGCCTACACACACGTGGCCGCCCACCTTCAACGGCCAACATTGCAGTGTTGTTGTCAGGCTTGCGGCCATGCGCAGACAGGCATGACAAAGGTGTGCCGTAGGAGTGCAAGTGATGCAACCGCGCAGCGCTCACAGGTAAATAGGCCCGGGGGGAGGGAGGAGCAGCTGTGAGGCTACGTAACACACATTGTCCCCGCACATTTGCCAGAAGCAAAACATGTCAAACATGAATCCCAAAGTCACACAAATCACACACCACAAAACTTGTGAGTCTGCCAACACAGCATGCAGTACCACCAGTTTACACTGGTCTCACTTACCTCTCACAGATGGTCAGGGATATGCACTCTGCCCGTGGATGATGACACCCCTCCGAGCCCCGAACACCCCGGCCCAGGGGCAGTACAATGTGGCCCACAAACGCACCAGGGGCATTGTTGAGCGCACATTTGGCGTGTCTAAGTCACGTTTCAGGTGCCTGGATGTCACAGGTGGTAGACTCCTGTACAGCCCAGGAATAGTGTGCAAGATGATCATTGCATGTTGTGTATTGCACAACATATGTGTGCGCAGCAATGCCCCATGGATCCAAGTGCCAGATGCACCGGACGATGATGAGGAAGATGAGGCAGGTGGACCACACCCCACTGCAGCTGCAGCAGGAATGGCCCGAGGGAACACAATCATTGACAATTTCTTCGCATGAGCACGTCACATTGTGACAGTCCTTAGCAATCATGGTACAGTACAAAATGACCACATGACCAGCATGTGCAGATAAATTCATTGCAACACACATTCCCTGTGTGCATGTCAGTCCTCTGCATTAGCAGATCACTCGGACAAGTGTAAGTGCAACATGAAGTGCTAACAGTCTCACAAATGGCAAATAGATGGTGGGTATGTCACCTCTGTACAGAGAGGCTATTCAGGGTGTCACGTATTCGGAATGCCATTTCAGGGTGTCAGGTGCAGTACGTATTCCCACTCATCAGCGTATCACATGTGTACACATACATGACATGTAGGCTGTCATTGGTGTTCCAAATCAGACAACAGGGTGTCATTTGGGGTCAAATATGAAATAGCGGGTGTCATTTGGGGTCAAATATGAAGTAGCGGGTGTCATTTGGGGTCAGATATGACCCACCCTGATGCAGAGATGCACCCTGTGACTCAAGTCCCACTACATGAGCAACATGGACGTAAGGGGGTGGGGGCACAGTGAACACCTCAGCAACATGGGAGATGCACACCAGCTAAATGGGCAGCAGGAATACCGTGCCGGAAGGCGAAGCAGTGACATCCCCCCAACCACATCACTCTTCCAGAATGCTAGCAGATGACAGACTAACATTAGGGAGGAGAGCTCCTTTGTCTGTACTGGAGGCGGTAGCACATCTGCACCTTCGACCTTGGAGTTGCATGCGCCCGGCTCCCCCTGAGAGGGACCATAGCAGCTGATGACGACTCCCACACTACGCACAGCGCTAACCAGGGACCAACGTATACACACCCCACACACAGAGGTCCTTGCTCGCAGTTCTCTTGCATGGAATGACCTTCACACTTACGCACACACCATCCCAGGAGTCCAGCCGCTGCACACTCAAAAAAATCATTGCTCCGAGCTGTGGCATCCACATAACTTGGACTTAGGCATTTTTACACACAGCCCTATTTCCTACATTGATGTGGGGCTAAGTTGGGAAGTTGCGAGATTGTTTTTTCGGTGCACTGAGGCCACAGGTAGTTCACACATTCCCAGTCATCTCACTGCCTGTCTGGGTCAGGGTCAAACATGCGCATTGATATCTGTTCCCAAGGAGTACCTTTTTCTGGTATCACTGCCCCTACATCCATCCATGATTTCATACTCGCTTGCTAATAGACATGACACATCTGTGTGAATTTGAATGTTTTGGTCACATTGGGTGGAGTGTGGAAGCTGGACCAGTACATGGCCATGCATACCCCACTTTACATTGTTGCCCCGTGGAGGGCCAGCCTTGTGCATGTACATGGGTTTGCACATGCATGGGTTTGGTGTGAGATTGGTGATGTGTGGGGAGGGCCCCCTCTGGGCACATTGTTGACGGGGGCCTACTTGCTGTTTCTATGTGTGCTGCAATATGCCAGGGAGATCAGGGACATGATCCATAGTCATTGTGGGTGTACACTGTGCTATACTTAATTGTGCATGTGTGCCGTTGTGCCCATCCCCCCCGTCCCCCGGGACTCACCCTGTTGCTGTTGGGTCAGGCCATGTTGTGCAGCGTCCGGTCCCCCGACTCCCACCACCGTCTCCCCACTGATGACTGTGGACACCATTTCCTCCATCTCATCCAGCTCCTGCTGTGGCGCTGGACTCCCACCTCCAGTCTGCATTGCTGCTTTCCGGTTGTTAGCGAAGTTTCAGCTTGGTTTTGCGCTTCACATCATTCCAGCGCTTCTTGCAGTCGTCCACTTCCCTTCTCTTCACTCCGACTGCATTCAGCTTGGCCAAGATGGACTGCCATGTTGCATTTTTAGTTGCCAATGACAGTGGAGGTGATGGACAGTTGTTGGTGGTGTTCTATCACCTCCGTAATCAGGATCTTGTTTTCCTGTGGACTGAATCGCGGGTTCCTCTTCTTCTTCTCCTTGCCCTTCTGGTCCTCCGGGGGGTTTCTGGGGTTCTGGTTGGGCTCTGTAGTTGCTCCATCGTCCTCCATGGTGCTTCCAAGTTGTTTGGGTGTGGGTTTTGTTTTCTCTTTTTCTTTGCTGCTTTTATGGAGATTTTTCCCGCCTGACGTGGGTATTGCAGGCCTGGCGCTGTTTATCGCTGATGTTTTTATGGCTGTTGGGCCCATTGCCACTTTTTTCACGTTCGGGTTTCCTTTTTTATCAGCGTCCCGGTAATTTTATCGCGGACATTTGACGCGTTATCGGGGCACTATCGCCTGTTGCCGGTGTGTTGGGAATACGCCATTGACGCGGCATTGGTTTCCCACGATGAACGGCGTTATGTGAAATTGCGTTGGCCTAGGTTGACGATATCTATCGCACGTTCTTGTGAATATCCCCCTAAGTGTGTAACAGACTAATTTTTCAATGCAGTATATTGTGGGTGCAGTTCTGATCGAAGAGCTAACCGCATGTGAAACATGCAAGGAATTTGTGACTTTTCTAGACTACAATGAGGGTTGGTATTTGCTGAACAGTGAGTTCGTATTGGATGGTGGTGTAAATCAAAAGGCAATCTCCAGACGTGGCTGCACAAACACAAAATAAGATAAGGTGGCGATAAAGACTCTCCTCTGGTGCCTGATGAGGGAGTTATCAGATGACATTCATCAAGATTCGACTATTATGTTCCACAAAAAATACACAAAGCACACTCAGTGCTAGAGTTGTCTTGGCTAGATGAGGGCACTTGCAAAAGCCGCAGTGAAGAGGAGCATGACTATGCCTCCCCCTCCCCCCCACCACCTCCCCAGCAAAGCCTTGGAAACAAAGGCCCCCTCCAGAACAGCAGTCAAATTGAAAAAGTACACAGGAGTACACTTGGGGCAGCTGTGGTGTCTGATTATTTCCCCCCTAGTCTAGAATCCCAGAAAGATCTTTCTGGCGGACCAGGAGCTGGAAAAAAGTGGGAGGGACGGGACACAAATTCTGGGGACAAATCCCAGTATTGTCTGCAAATCAAAATCAAGGCAACAACATGTAGGCTAGTGAGAAGAGGTAGCCACATGGGACCCATGCAGCATGGCAGGAAAGGTAAAAAACATATAAATGAAAAAGATGGTAAATTATAAGAAAAGACTTTCTTCAATTTAATGAGGGTTTGAGTACCTGCCCAGAGTTCCTTAATCCCAAGAGGGGAGAGCCCGCCTGGGCAGTAAAAACCCCATTAACCCACCAGAACACTTCACACCTGGAGTGAAATGGGTAACAACCTGCAAGCACCCTGGCTCCTGTGCCCTGCATTAAACCAGGACCTCAAATGTTCCAGCTGCCTAGCTTAGAAGCTGCCCTGCTTACAAGCCTTCCCAATCTCCATAAATGGGGTGGGAGATGTACCAGAGTGCATAGCTCTCTCTCTGGTTGCAAGAAACAGCTCCCTAAAGTATCACAGCCCTTGCATAGGCTAAGTAGAATTAGAGGCCCCTGCCGATGGTGGACATGACAGCTCCAGCCCCATTGGTCTTCTGGTGCCTGGATGTGGATGAAAGTTCTGTCGTCGAGTGGAAGGGTGAGTGGTGCAGTGGACAAGATATTGTTAAACCTATACCCTCTACTCTATGCTGCAACTTAGAACACTAGCGGGCAGGATTGTTGGTTGTCTGAGAAGGGCGGCCCTCCATATTGCACTGAACACCATGATCTGCATTTGGATGTTACTGTTAACTAACAATTTACAGATAGTTTCCTCCTCGGGAAATATTTGTAGATTGAATCCTCTCAAAAGCAAGAGTAAGTACTTTTCCAGGTTTGGAAAGGAAAGGCAGCACCTACAAATTTTTTGAGATTTCCGAGGGAGATGCCTATCAACAGGGAAAATTGTTTCCTCAAGGCATACAGCTAATCAGGCTAATGTACATTTCCACATCATATGCTTGCGTGAATTTGTTCGCCTGGTTTAATTTCTGGGTCTGTAAACAGTGAATATTCAAGTACTTTTGGAAATCTATGACTGTCATAGAGTTCCAGGAATATGCGTAATATGTGTGCAGGCTGTCTAATGCAGCACATTGTGTGGAAAAAATGGGCGGTGGAGTCATTCCAGACTTTTCTACGGGCCACAATGTGTAACAAAACCAACCCCTTGTGTCTACGAGGCTGCATTGTCATGGCCTGAGCATGTTAGTTGCATTGACCGAGGGTGGTTAGTAGTAGAAGTATAGCAGCTTCAGCAACAAGCTTGGGTATGGAAGGGGTAGGCAAAGTTTCTGTTAAACTGGAGTAATCGCGTCTAATTTCAGTAATTTCTATTAGTTTGTACGAAATTCCTGAAAGTCCCCTATTGCGCCTTGTCTCGTAAGTACGCACTTTCTACGGTAAAAATTTCGCGGGAGTGCACGGGAACACAGCGAGTGGCTGCTCTTTGCAGCACTTGTGTTTTTGGGGATTTTTAAAGCGTGAAATGCCGACTTTGCATTTAGTGAAATTACACATAATTCTGTATAATATTTCTTAGAGTTCGCATAATTACACACATTTCTCACACTCCCAGACCACAACTGTGATTTAAGTTTCGGTCAATGCACATATGTCAATAAGGCAGGGAGAGGCGATAATAGTTTGACTTCGATTTTCTTATTTGCCGTAGATATTTCTGTTGAATATTTTTCCGATAAGCAGGAACCAAGACTAAGCACTATATAGCTTAGGGATGGGCCAGTCGTGTTAAGGGCCTCTTATCTCAAACATAGCCCGAACCCAGTTTCAATCTACCTCATTCGTCAGAAGCTGCATTCCGCTCATTCCTGGAGTGCCCGGACACAAAAAAGAACATGCTGGTCTACCGTGCCGCTATGTATTAAAACTGAGGGGCATATTAGCAAGACCGGCGATAAAATTATCGCCGTTTTAGCGGCAGGAAACTGCCGCTAAAACGGCGATAATGGGCTTGCTAATATGCGTTATAGAATTCCAATAGAAGCCCATGTTAGATGGGCAGGACATCTAACCTGGGCTTCTATTGAATTCTATAACGCATATTAGCAAGCCCATTATCGCCGTTTTAGTGGCAGTTTCCTGCAGCTAAAACGGCGATAATTTTATCGCCGGTCTTGCTAATATGCCCCTGAAATCCTTATCGAGGCACTGGTGATGCGCGTGCTCTAAAGAGCACCTGGAAAGATAAGCGCGTGATTGCATCGCAAGTACCGCTTCAAACACCCCGGAAGCTAGGCACGCCATGTGGGGGTGGCAGGCAGGTTGCTCGCGACTCAGGACCGAAGGTGACGTTATAGAATTCACCTATTTCTGTCAATGCAACTAGAAATCGTAAAATTAAAGTAGTATCGTCGCGTTTCAAAGTGAAATACTTTTCTGTCATGTGAAATGGATTGCGCAGCCTGGAAAAGCTTCCCACTTACCGAAAACGTGATATAAATGGCGGAATGGAAACTGTATGTGTCTTGTTACAGCTAGATGAGTGTTTGTGAGGTGTGTTTCTGTGTGTATAAGTGGCAGTGCTTTAAATGGGGGGGAAAAAGTGCAGGTACTCACTAAATTGAGCTATGACCGAAGGGGCGGGCAAGGAGGCGGGCTTAGGGGTGAGGCCAGGGGCGGGGCTACTGGCCAAAATTGACAGGAATCGGTGTGGTATGTAACTGTTGGTGCATAGTGTGGTAGTGCACTGTCATTCAGAGACAACACATTTTCCATTGTCATTACCACTAAATTTACACAGACATAGTTTTACTGACAAAAACTATGCAGCGCACCAAGGATAATGTGTGGAATTGGGTACCAGCCAGTGACATATCCAATGTACCATGGGCCTGAGTGCAAGGAAGGAAATGGATCACTAACCCCGGTTTGATCTGTGAAATACAGCAATAATCTGGTTTCAATGGACCCCAGGCCTCTGCACCTGCTGCACCTATGGAAGCTAGACCCCTGGCTCCAGAGAATATTTAGCTTTCGGGCATCACCCAGTAAAGTATCCTATTAAATTCTTCCATGACACTTCAGAATAACAAAACAGCTGCTTCGTTTGTCCTTTCCATTTCCAAAATTGAAATATTTGTACAGTTCATTCACAGGTATTTATGTTTGCAAACTTTCAAAAATGCTCTCACCCTGCAGTCTGGGGAAGAAAAGTAAACATCAGTCTCCATGTTAAAAGAATAAGCAGCAATTTGTCCGATGGTATCGCCTGACATTCAACCTCCGTGGCAAGAGAAAACACAACATTTAAAGGCATCTAATTGCTCTTTCATCTTAACTCGAGTGCGGTATTTTAACAGCTACAAACAAATGTAAAAAAAAACAAATCTGCCTGACAGTAACAGATTGTGCTCACTGAGCAGCAGCACTGGCATCGCTGAAAGTGGCGAGTCTTACTTACCTTTTTCTTTCCCCCTTTGTAGCAGGCAGAGTCAATTGGGATCAGAATGCCCCACGGGCGGAGAACTCTCAGTAGAAGAGAGACTGAGCGCTTCCGGGTCCCGAGCATATGCAGTCTCCACAAGGGTAGAGGCTTCCTCCAATCTCACCTGGACTCCAGGGAGGGCGCTCAGGCCATCTCCCCAGCTCCTCCTCGCCCATTATGGGCTCAATGTCGCAGCTCAGCAGGGGGCAAATGAAGTAGGTGAAAGACCCTGTCAGACCCTAGTGGCAGGCAGGCTAAGGGGTTAAAATGGCCCACCTGGTGTTCTGCGTCCTCAGCGACGCTGTATGGATGGGGGCCAAACTGCAGGAATCTGATTGCTGCTTCCTGGGTCCCGGATGGCGCTGAATGCAGGAATACAGTCCTGGGCCCCCTGCCTGGCCCTTGAGTGAAATCTGATACTCAGGCGCTGCACCTGACGTGCTCCTTGTCCGTGATCCTCACTGCTGTATGGCAAAGAAGGAAGGGAAAGCCATTGCAAACTGCATTTTTAAAGGGCTTCCATTCCTTCCCGCCACACAGCTACGGGGTGGTGACATCACACTGTTGCTGATGGCAAGATGATTGCCACTGCCAGTGTGAAATGCTAATCATGTGAGCATACACTGCAGAGTAGAAATGCTGTGCATGCTCTCATGATGACCATTTATTTGGGATCATTGGGAAATCCCAACATGCTGCAGTGCGTACCGGTACTCTCCCTGGGCACGGAGAAGTTCCGGTACTCAGAGGGGAAAAAAAAGAAGTGCCGGTACTCAGTACCGGTGAGTACCGGCCCATTTAAAGCACTGATAAGTGGCAAGACACCAACAAAGCTGAACATGTGCTCTATCAACAAATGACACATAACATATTACATACCATAACATACAACATGACATATGTGCTTGATTCAACCATAAAATTATTAGAACTTCCCACTTTATTTGGAACAAGTATCAGGTTTTTTTTATATTAACAAATGCTCCCAGGAGTAAGCCTGGAAAGCTGTTACAGTTGGAGTTTCCCAGGATCACATCTGGAAAACTCATGTGGATTCCTATTCACATGCAAAGCCATTTACTCATGCATTCGTACGAGGTCGAGGACATATCCTGCACGATTTCAATTGCATGCCCTGTTTTTTACAGCTATCCGGAAAATATTTTCTTCCCAGGGCAAAAACCCCTTCCGGTTCACCACCACAACAAACTTTGGGGATGTTTCCTTCCCGTTCCCATCTAGCGTGCATATTTGCTCTTGGCCCTGACAGGAGTACTTCTTTGGTGGCAACGGTACAACAAAAATGTAGTACGTAGCCACAAACAAGTTCATTTTTGTGTGTGGACAAACTTCCAGGGCATTCCCATACTGTTACTCAAGCCTCAAGTAAAGATTAACTGCTCCCACCTAAAACGTATGTGTAAGAATTTTTTTTTGCAAGTGTAAAACGCGGAATAAGAATCACAAACATGGCTTTCCATTAAAAAAAAGCTACCGGTGCATGTAAGTTGAACCTATAGCTTCTGTTTTTGTGGAGAAGAACTGAGCAAGCCTCTTGCTTAGAATCAACATACCTGGTACGTGCTAAAATTCTGGAAATGTAATGTTAAATCCCACTTTAAAATATTGTTAATTACTGTAATGACTCAGTAGCTCAAACTATGCATTCTGAAATATAAATGCTAAATAACTCATTTCTTTTAGCGTTTCAAGCTGTTTCATGGTTGCTGCCTGAACATTATCTAGTACCCTGTTTCCTATCCAGTGTTATAATTGCTCTGTTTTGTCTCTCCTCAGCATTCACCAAATATGAAATCGCTGTTCAAGATTAGCATGATGTAAGAAACAATTTTAGACATTAATATTCATTTATCTACCTTTATTTAATTCTACAGTGAAAAACACCAGTGCTGCTGAAATATCAGAAAAGCAGGCAGAAATAGAAGAAATTTGTATTTCTCTCAAATCAGCCCTTGACAAGATTTCCTCCTTTAAAAAAACTGCAAGATCCTCATTATTTATTTATTTACAGGAAATTCATAGTGTGGTACACTACTTAAATTAAAGAACTGGAAACTGATCTGGGCAGGAGCGAAGAACTGAAAAATCTGAATTCCATACTGAAAAAAAATGTAATTAAGTTGATGTGCAAGAGGTTACCAAAAGGCCAGCATTCACGATCAATAATTGACTTTGACGGCTTGAACCAATGAACTAAATGCCAGACCAAGAAACCCTTTAGAATTTTGGTATCTGTAGTATCATTCAGTCACTAAAAATGTTTTTATATAAATCTTCAGATAATTTTTTTCTTTCACTGCCTTTTCTTATGTAGGGTGGCATGTAGCAAGGGGGAACTCCAACTTCCAAAAAGTTTGAATAAAGCTAATTTGAGCAAATTTATCATACACAAATGTTCAGCAAAAGAACTAGCAACAAGGAGCTTACTTAACATGGCATTTGAAGCAGCAGCTATGCATATTACATAACCAATATGGCTGCTCAGTAATGTTATGGTTAGCTTTTCTATAAGAAGTAGCTGCATCAACATCAACAGGCATCGTGCACTTGTGAGCTTGAAGCCTTTGATGTATCATTCTTCAACAGTTGTTTGGGCAAAGAAACAAAAGGGAATTGTGATGACTGATTATTGACAACCAGTCTGCTGCATTCTGGGATTGATACATAAAAAAACATGCATTGAAAATAAGAGCATGTGATTTAAACTCATCCACCTGAATTTAGCCGTGTGTACTCTCTGTCATATGCAGATGTGTGTTACAGTTGTATTAATTGATTGAACTGTTTCATCACCATATTATATATATACGCCAATTAGACACTGCAGCTGGCTACTCGACATATTTTGAGAACTCTTACTCATGCTCAAAAAGCCAGTTGTATGTCTCTGCCATGTAAATTCTGATGAAAAGTGTAGGCTCAATAATCTGGTTGAGTTTTGAAGCATGCAACAGTCATTGGCTTAAACAAGACAGAGTCAAGATAAGGCGGAGGAGGTAAGGAAAGAAAGGGTGTCTTTTTGCCGTTGCACTGTTTTTTTATGTGAATTATGGGGAAGTATGTGTGGGTAAATCCTTTCAAATGTATATGTGAAGGGAACAATGGTGAATGAAGAAATATGAGATGTTTCTAAAATGGTCAGGGACGTGGCTCTGTAGTCTTACCAGAGCTGTATTCTGCCACCATTAACGTGTAGAGGGAATATTTTGCCTAGGATCTGGGGATCTTAGCCGGGACTGGACTGAGAACAAATATCAGCATGGACGCATTTTTCACACTAATCTCGTATCAAGTGTATGCACCCAACTTTTTCGGTATGAGATCTTGGGGAGAGAGATTTGGGGAAAATGAACATAATCATGATGTCTAAAACTTATTTTCCTAATATACTGGCGAAGGTGTAGGAAAGGGCCCATTTTTGCATAGTTGCCCCCCACTTTTTGCCTAATGTTGATGCTCTTTGACTGAGTGTTCCCTGGGTTCCTGCCAACCAGGTACCCATGGCCTATATTCTTTCCCTAAACTGGACTGTTGCAAAACCCAATTGGCAACTCTCTGGCCACATGTAAGTCCCTTGTAAAAGGTATCCTAGGTAACAAGGACAATGTGACCAGGGAAGGCCTCTAAGGGCTGCAGCAATTATTGTGCCACCCTTAGAGGCACTGTACCTTAACACCCACACACTGTGTGGCTCAATGGTTAGAGCGGCAGACCCTGATGCAGAGATCTGGCCCGGGACCAGGGTTCAATTCCCGCCTCGGCGGGTCTTGGGCTCAATTTCCTCGGACTTGATAATTCTCGCCTCGGTGCCTATTCTAATCATGGGTCCCACTCTGCAACTCTGGGCAATAGCTTGCTTAATCTCCACAACGGCCCCAACAGCGCTGGGATGCCTGGCTTCACCCTGGGGGTGCCCAGGAGTGGACATTTCACAGGGAAAAGCCAGGAAGGGTTCCACAGCGGTATGCGTACAGCGCCTGGACACCCCTTTGGGGGTATGGGTGCGCTTTACAAGTACAAATTTCATTCATTTCATTTCACACTGCTATTGCAGGCTGCGTGTTTTGGTGCATAGCAAAGTGAAGAGTCGACATGGCACACATCCCTGTGGACCATGCCTACAATCTTCTGCCCTGGCATAGGTAAGCCACCCCTCTAGCTGGGTGCACTATACCAATGGTGAGGGTACAGGTGCATGAGTCCTGTACCCCTACAGTGTCTAAGTCCATTCTTAGACATTATAAGTGCAGTAATGCCATAAAGAGTATATGGTAAGGGAGTTTGTCATCACGAACTCCACAGCACCATAATGGCTTTACTGTTCACTGGGAAGTTTGCTATCAAACTTCTCAGCACATTAAACCCACACTGATGCCAGTGTGGGATTTAATGAAAAATGCAATCAGAGGACATCTTAGAGATGCCCCCAGAAAAATGACCTAACTCTAGTGTCCTGGCTGAGTGGCTGCTCGCCAGCTGCCACCACCAGACATGTTTCTAGACCCCTGGGTCGATATCCTGCAGCTCTCGGGCCCTTAAACAAAGCACATCCTTGGTTGAGGTGCCAAGCCGCCTCCCACAGGATGGGCAGGGTCCATGAAGGGGAAGCTTCAAAGGCTTGCCGCCTTTGTGAGCTACCCCAGCCATTTCCTGCTCCCAGCAACTGGCCCCCACCAGTACTGACCCCCACTTTGGGTGGGAGAATCAGCGGGGAAACCAAGTTAGGAGGAGAGGTGTGCCCACCTTTGCCAATCCCACCCCTCAGGTGGGGGAGGCGAAGTGAAGCACAACTCTCTGTCCCCGCCATCTTGAAGACGGGGGGACCCAGCCAACCAGAGTGAGGCTTAAGCCCCCTCCCACGCACACACACATCCATTCACAACACTCACAAATATTCACACATGCGTGCATGCATGCACCATACTTTAAAAAAAAATCACACTTACTGGGACTGCTGCCTTCTCTCACTGGCTGACCTATGATCAGCCAATGAGGGGAGGCAGCAGTCCCACCTCGTCACAGAGAGGGATGGAGTCAGTGAGAGTTGCTGACCCCACTCCACTCTGTGCCGAGATTGACACTCAGCTCTGGGCACTTCCGGGCTTAAAACTGAAGCACCCATGCCAGAGGCAATCAGTGATGCTTCCCCTCGTCACGAGGGAGAGGGCCTTGAGGTGCTTTGCCAGGCTGAAGAGGTCACACCCACAGGAGCTGTGACATCTTCAGCCCGGCAAAGTTCAGCTCAGGCAGCCAGGAGCCTGGTCCTTTAGCACATATCTGGCTGCCTGACCTGAAAATAAAGAGTGTCTGTCAGTCTGACCTTTTACTCTTCTTCTTGAGCAAAAGATGAGGGGTTGTGGCCCCTACATGCATTAGGATGTGTCACTGCTGGAAATGGTACTTAAAGTATTTTGCCATTGTTGAAAATGCCATATTAAATATTGCTTTAGGAGGCAGAGCACACTTTTTAAATACTGTGCTAGTAGATATTTCCCTCCATCAAATTTCAGTGTCCGTGAACATCGTATTAGTGTTTCTGTGACAAAAAATTTAATTTGATGAGAACTGCTGAAATGATTTATCTAGAATGATTCTATGACATATACTATGATGCCACCAGTATAGGTCTTGATGCTTTTCAGGTATTAGTGGGTACTGCCAATGAGATCTTGCCACTACTGGGTTACAGTGGCGGCTGGCAGGGGACAGGGGTGGTGAGAGTGGGGAGACAAAAACATTAAAAAAATCCACTTACTATTTTGCTGCCGGCTGGCCGTCTCTCCCCTTCGGTCCCTTCAGCCGCCTTCTCCTCTACTTCCGTAGCAATGCAGCATCATGATTGATCTGTGTGCTGCAGTTCGGCACTCGGACCGGGACTGTGAGGCATTGCATGTTCCTCACCAGGCTGTGTAAAGCAAGCCTGGTGGGGAAGATGCAAAGTGCGCATGACTGTTTGGCCCGCCCAAGATGGCCGGCCAAGCAGTCATGCGCAATTGGAGTGGGCATACCACTCCTCCACCGTAACCCCAGCCCCGCCCCGCCCTAGCCCAGCCAGTAGTTAAAAATAAAATGATAATAACCAGGTTATTATCATTTTATTTTTCCACTTCACTGCTCTGAAAGAAGTGGGGTGACGGCGGAGGAGCTGCCACTGTTGGGTTACCCAAGGGTCTTCTAATTGTGGCCAGTGGGCTGCTCACTTATGCGTCGGATTAATTATTATGTCTGTAACTTCACTCTATTAAGCGCTGATCTCTGGTGCAAGGGTATTATGCCCAGTTCTCCGAACTCTCTGTGTTAATGTTGACTAAATTACAATATACACAATTGCATCGGTCTTCAATTAAAATATTGTAGCTCCTTTTAAGAAAGAATAGTTCTCTGATTTATAAAATTTGCTGTCATTGGAGTATTGCCTTTGTCCCCTGTTTCTTCTCGTGCTTTTCTCTTCGGTGAAATGTGTATTTTGTTTATGCAGACAAAATGCCATCATTGAGTTTTGCTGCTGAAAAAAGAGGGCCGAATGTTCCAAGAAGCAAATGAGAAAAAGCAAACACTTAAACTATGAATTGTTATGAAAAAAAGGCACAGAGGTACAAATAACATTAGGGCCAGGAGAGATTTAAATGTGCGTGCTATTTGAGTACAATAAAGAACTGGACCAAGAACTGTCCGAGGCGTGTTTAGAATACATGATGCATGCAATAAGTGACAAATTAGCATGAAATACAATTCGAGATTCACAAATAATCATATCTGCTATTTGTGTGGCATACCCAAAGAAGATAGACGTATTTATTTTGGGCATGCTTGAAGAAAAATGTGATGCTAAGTGAAGGTAGGATATGGCCACACCCATGTAGCTACTTATCCAATAGTGTTTATTTTTGTGATGGTGAACACGTCTGACAAAATTAGTTTTTGAGTGCCGAAAAGCATATATAAAAATATGATTTTTCATGTCCTTGACCAAGGTGTCATATTTCAAAAGAAGCACCGATGTCATTCGATTTCACCGAAAAGTTGAGATCTTGAGATTTCGAGTAACACTCTCTACAGAATGTCAAAACATTTGCCTGAAAAACGAGAGGCGTGTCTTCTGAGTACTGTGCTCCCTTTGAGAGCGAATGTGTCCTAGCATTTGGATTCATCTCTTCTTTTTGGGTTAGGACCAAGAATGAGCTGCATATGGTTGAGCCCTGTCTGTAGTGAAACAATGAACAAAACATTGATTGGAAAGCAGTCTAAAATTATTAGCAGGATCTGAGATTAATTCAAATATTCAGTCCATCACTGGTTAGGTCTCGCCTACGCAGCGCGCATGCGCTGCATAGGAGAGACCTTTAGAAATCGGCACAGCTTTCCCTGCAAAAACGTGCACGCGTTGCATTGCTTCCAATGGCAACGCGTGCACGTCTGGCGATTCACTTGCGGGAGCGAGCAGCTGGCGCCATATGTTAATTATCGCGCCTTGCCGCTCGCTCCCGCAAGGGAATCGCGCTGGCCCCTCCTTTCGCCCCTCCCTCTGCTGACGCGCGAGGCGCGCGCTTGTGCTTGTTTTCTTTCTCTTCATTTGCGCTTTCTGTGATTTTCGGTCCTGCTTCCAACTCCAGTTGTTGCTGGTTAGCGCTTCAAAACTTGATTTGCCAGAAAGAGGTGCTCTATAAATCAAATAATTATTTTGCGATCATCTGCGTGGGATATGTAGCGCCTGGTTGCTTCCGATTGCAAAAACATCCACATCTTTTAATTGCAGAGTGTCTGCTAATAAACTGTCAAATAAAATGTTTTCTGCCTAAACCTTGTGAAGTAAATCAAAAATAAGTTTTTCCAGACAATCGTGATGAACGTTAAGACTGCAAATAAGGTAAAATATCGATGTTTGTTTGGAAATAAATCTTCCTTTCTTCTCCAGACTCAATGCTCCCAGTGTTTAAGGAAATCTTGCAGAACTCTTGAATAGAAATTCTACATCCTTGATACTAAATCGGTGCTCTCCCTCCTAAAGACTCCTCGGACTTCACTGCTTCTTCCAGGCCACCCACCTTATGTGCCAGCTAGCTTTCTGAGCGCCCAACCTTTTCAACCCTGTGTGGCTCTTGAATGCTACATGCACAGCGCTCCTGGATGGACCCCTGTTAGTGCTTTAATTTTTGTGGTCTCAATTTAGACCGCACCAGCTGTCTGCCGGGAAACAGCATTGTATGCAATGCCCCACAGAGCCAATCACTGATTAAAATTGGATGGCTTTGGTGTCATTCTCAGTTGCCTTACAATTTAATTGTTGCTTTCTCCCTTTCTGTGTTTGACCCACCCATGTGAGCTTTTTGGTTTCGATGTCTGTGAATTCGTCAATCGTCCTGCTCCAAAGGTGGAATTACGTCTAAGAAAACAGAGCCACGTTTAGACATGTTATCTGCATTTTAGCACCCCCAGTGGTCACTAGCAAAAGCTACATTAGAAATGTGGACTAAACAACATCGATTTTGACAGATATCGAAGACTACTGTAAACAAGCATTGGCACTATCAATACTTCTTTCTTGTATGTAAAGGTAAACTCTACAGATTGGCATTGTCAATGCTTGTTTTTGTTTGGTGCCACTTTGCTTATACTTCTGCGGCATTTGATTTTTCATAGATTCATGTGCTTTTGAATTGTTCCCTCTGGACACAACATTCTCAGTATGTTTAAAAAAACGGTATTCAAGAAATACAT
Organism: Calotriton arnoldi; assembly: GCA_963921515.1. Taxonomy (NCBI): domain Eukaryota; kingdom Metazoa; phylum Chordata; class Amphibia; order Caudata; family Salamandridae; genus Calotriton; species Calotriton arnoldi. Next base: position 103,769 of record CAWUFW010017889.1, read on the forward strand.
CTGATGTTTACATTTCTTTAGCATATCCCACTCACGGTGCTTGCTTATTCATATCAAGCCGCTTCTAGGAGTGCTTCAGATGCCTAAATAAGTAGTTGCCAATAAATGCAGTCTGCGACGTTCCAACCTTTGTATGCTTCTTGGTGGCATGATGCTCCCTTTGGGCATGTCTCCACAGTCCAGGTAGACTATGTCCAGGAGTTGCAACAGTTGCTTGAAAAGCTGCAAGGAAGTTTGAGCAGGGTCTCTCTATAATATGAAAGATAGTAGTGGAACATTTGCAGATAGTGTTAGGCGGCAGGGCAACTGGTGTAAATTGGAAAAACGTTTAATGCTGTCACAGTGGATACATTTTACTTTTAAGAATTTTAAACATTGGTTTGCTTTTATATAACTGTTTGAGTATGTGGTCATAGATTGAACATTTATGTCGAGGCATAGATAAGTTGCACTTTGTACGAGTGTGAACTGTTAACAGTATTTGTTGTTGTTTCCAAATGTATCACTGATTTTATTTCTTTGGTTTTAAGCATCTCTATGCTCTTACTCTTGCTCTGAGACTGGACAGACTGGACTGCTGTCTTAGTAATAGTCTTGTTGGTCCAGTTGTTTTATGTAATTTACTCCACTTCTGTTGGGTTTGACAAAAACGTAATCTAAAATGGGGTTGAAAACATGTTATGTTAGTGGCCGACTTTCTTGTATAATACGCGCATGAAATGGGAATGTGAAATACAGGTAAATGTCTCGTGCAGTTAAACAGCTGTGCATAATAAAAATCACCAACGGTTGGAAATCGAGCACTCCTCCTCCAGCCAAATCTTTACTAAGATTCAGTGGACTAGACGTAGCGGGGCTAAAATTGGCCAGAGTTCACGCCCATGGGCTCTGCCTGAGGAAACAATGGGAAGGAGCTCTCCTCAGACAGTTACACTGTCTCAGGCGGCAGACACAAGCACTGTATCACACAGACTGTCACCGTCTCCGAATCAGTCACAAAGGCATTAGCCACTTCAGATACGATAAATATAAATTGTGCGTCAGACTTACCAAACATAGTGCCATGGTAAGGCTTTAGGTTCAGCTCGTGAAGACCAGCTGCCAATGCGCAACAAGCATTTGCAATGCAATATGTCTCGCATTTGCGAGACTTTGGGCTACTGGCATTGTAAATGACAAACCTTTTATCTATGTGTTGGTTTTGAAAACATATAAATAAAAGGCATTGTCATTTACAATGCCAATAGCTTAAAATTTCGCAAATGCGAGACCTATTGCATTGCAAATGCTTGTTTTTTTTTCTCATTGGATCTCCCTATGCGGATGCTTCTGGGCGCCTACAGCAGCGGGCAATATCTCTCTTTGCCACCAGGGACACCACCCCAATGAATCTCCTCTCAGCACAGGACTCACGGATTCCCACCAAATATCCTAGTAACGCCTCTTGGGGACCCAGCTAAATGTGATGCGTCAGGACCACAGAAATTTCTCATGTCACTCCCTCCTAGAAGGCCTTGAGGAGCGGACAGGACCATGGTCCAGATGTACGACCCGTCAATTTGTGAGTCGCAAATTGGGATGCACAACAGTGTCTGAGACACTGTTTGCGATTCTCAATGGGGTCGCAAATTGCATGCCTCATGCATATTAATGAGGCAGTCGCAATTTGCAACCCCATTGGGAATGGCTGGCACACCCAGGGACGGTGGCCTGCTGGGGACAGCAGACCACCATGTCTGGGACTGTTTTTAAATGAAGCAGATTTTTTTTTCAAATGCAGCCCCTTTTCCTTAAAGGAAGGGGACCCCTTCCCATTTGCGAGTGGTTTACCACCCTTCTGTGAAGGGTGGTAAACTGCGACTGTTTTGCGACTGCAATTGCGGTCACAAAACAGTCATACATAGCTTAAGGAGTCGCTGTTAGGAAGGGACGCCCTTGGAACGCCCCTTCCTAATAGCGAGTCGCTAATCCTATTTTGCGAGTCGCACAGGTTTTTTGCGGTCGCAAACGTGTCAAAAACCCATTCTCGCCTGCAAAAAACCTTAGTACATCTGGCCCCATCTCATGTGAAGGGAGCTGACATTTGGGGTTTTACAACGTGCATATCTGGCCTGCTCCGCCCCACCCAACCTCCGCATGCGGGACGGAGTTAAGTATGTATGACAATTATTATTATGAATTGACATGTGTGACTCTGTAAGGAATAATTTACAAAATGGTTAGTGATAAATTATACTTGAGGTTGCAATTGTTCTTTTGTGGAGGGGACACAGACTAGCAGTTTGAGAAGTTTAGAAAGGGAGTTTCAGAAGAAATGGCGCCCAATTTCTCCTATCTCATTGCTGATGTATTTGCAACCACAAATGCAGTTTCCATGGTGACAAATTACAATCCACAGAATGCAGAGGTTCAAAGGGGTGCCCTTGAAGGGACCTAGGCACCAAAGGCAAAGGAAGATACCAAGGAGGTATCATTGGTTTAACAAATGGCATACACAAAGAGAAACATTTGAACAATCTAGAGACCAAAGCATCCACTTCTTATAAAGGACTCCAGGTTTCCTTAAACACTTTGATCACAGCCCACTGGGAATTAAGGATGGACAGAGAGAGAGACTAAGATTGACCCAGCTTAAAAACAGAAGGGGGATATTCTCAAGAACGTGTGATAATTATCACAAAATTAGCCTAACGCAACTTTGCACATCGCTGTCCATCGTGGGAAAATAACACCGTGTTAACGTTGTATTCTCAACCCGGCGGCACCATGCGATAGTCTCACGATAACGCGCCAAATGACCGCGTTAAAATTAACGCAACGCCGAAAAAACGCAAAACACGAACGCGAAAAAGTTGCGATGTGGCCACCCGCGATAAAAAAATCAGCGATAACCAGCGACAGGCCTGCAATTCCCACGCGTCATGCGGGAAAATGCACTATAAAAACACCGAAAAACACAAAAAAACAATTAAAACTGCGTAGCTACCATGGAGGAAGCCGGAGCAAGTACAGAGGACGACCAGAACCCCACAAGCCCCCGAAGGACCAGCCTGGGACCTCGGGCCACGGAAGGGCAAGGAGAAGAAGATGAGGAATACGAGGTTCAGTCCGCAGGAAAACAGGATCATCATCACGGAGGTGATAGAGCACCACCAACAACTGTTCGTCACCTCCAACGTGTCATTGGCAAACAAAAATGCTATATGGCAGTCCATCCTGGACAAGGTGAATGCAGTCGGAGTGAGGAGGAGGACAATTGGAGAGGTCAAGAGGCGCTGGAATGATGCGAAGCGCAAAACCAAGAAGAAACTCGCTGACAACCATCAGGCAGCAATGCAGACTGGAGGTGGCAGCCCAGCGGAACACCAGGAGCTGGACGAGATGGAGGAAATGGTGGCCACAGTCATCAGTGGGGAGACGGTGGCAGGAGTTGGGGGTCCGGACACTGCTCGACATGAACTGACACAACAGCACCAGGGTGAGTACCGAACTGGGACTGGGGGGACGGGGGAGATGGGCACAATGGCGCACATGCACAATTAAGTAGAGCACACTGCACACCCACAATGACTCTGGATCATGTCCCTGATCCCCTTGGCACACTGCAGCACACATACAAACAGCAAGTAGGCCCCCGTCCACTATGGGCACAAAGGGGTCCCTCCCCACACAGCACCAATCTCACAACCAACCCATGCACATGTGTCAAAACCAGCAAAGCTGTGTGTCTGTGAGCCACACTGACAATGCAAGTGACACTGCATGACGAACAGCATGGCTGCAGTCCAATTATCATGACATGGTGCACGCCACAACACTGAGGTGGCTGAGTGTGGAATACATCCGTAAAAGGAGCAGGTCACACTCTGACACATCCACGTGCACAAACAACCCCTGACGCCAACAACACATCTGCGGATAAACCATGCCCAAGAGTCCAAAATCCGAACTAGACCCAAAATTAGCCAAGTCTGCAACATCCCAGCACTGTAGAAGCACAGAAGTCAAAGGCACACCGCCTCAAAGGGATAAGGGGCAGCAAAATCACAGCTGCAGGGGCGACTCTCCCACAATGAAGCACACACACATAGCAATAACAGCACATCATCATTGACGACAATGTGGAACAAAGTGCAACACTCCCACTACAGAACAGAGGACACAATTGGTACCGCTTGTGCGTAGAAACTGGACAATCACATCTGACATAGCAGGAAACTGTGAGATGATGATGTACGTGTACAACCTCACATCCGTGATGTAGTTCAAATGTCCACTGTCCCACATCAAATAGCCAGCGCCTCCCAAACAGTCACAATGTACATTGCCATGCAGTCTGTATGTAAACTTGAACAATGCGTCAACATACATGTCAACACAATGTCAAAATGCATCTCCCCTTCACATTGCAGAGGGGCAATCAACACCTCCTGCAGAGCAGACCAGACAACTCATCAGTGATGATGAAGAGGACCTCCACTCCTTCGACACCGACGCCCTACAACAGCTCATGGACAGCTACGGAAACCCACCTCCAGGAGCAGGGCAGCCCAGCTGCATCGAGGAGACCCCACCCCCTGCACAGACCACGCAGCAGGAAGCACCCACCACCACGCCTGCCTCCCAGCACCTAACCGAAGAACACATCACATTCCAAGGCCATGTGTTAGACTGCCAGAAGGAGGTGGCTGAACAGGTGCGGGTGGGGTTCGACCTCATGGCAGCCAAACTAGATGCCATACGTGGGTGTCTAAGTCCCATCAGGGACCACTTACACACAGTTGCTGATGAATGCTGCTGGTACTTCTACACACACATCTCCAGCCCCTGATGTGTCAGTGGCACACAGTGCTGCAGACCAAACATCAGCACCCACATGTCAGACAGATGACATAGAGGACGAAGATGCGGGTGATTCCACCTTTGTAGTAAGAAGGAGCCAGTAGCATTGTTCTCCACCATATGCCCTGTTTCAGCTTGGTTCTGCCCTCTGCATCATGCCCTATAACTACACCTCCCGCTGTCCCCAAAACACTCTGCGACACACACCTTGGACCTCGACATGGACTGCCATATTTTGTTTGCTTACCAATGACACAGCAATCAGACTGAGGACTGTACTCTTCCCCTTCCGATGTACTTGTCAATCCCTAAATGACTCTGGCTGGCCCTCCACTGGGCTACAATGTAATGTGGGGTTTGCATGGCCATGTACTGCTCCAGCTCCGACACCCCACCGAATGTGAATAAATCATTCAAATTCACACAGATGTGTCATGTCCATAATCGATCAAGTATGAAAGTGTGGATGAATGTAAGGACATTGATTGCCCAAATAGGTACCAAATAGGTACACCCTGGGAAATGAAAGCAATGCGCATGTTTGACCGTGACACACATAGGAAGTGAGATGACTGGGAATGTGTGCACTAGCTGTGGCCTCATTGCTCTGAAACAACAATCGTGCAAATCCTCAACTTTACCCCACGCAATGTTAGTAATAGGGATGGGTATGAAATGTCAAAGTCGTTGGCAGGCCTAAAGTAGTGTCCCCCATCACATTTGACAACAGAACATCTCTTTGCATACCTACTCACACTCAACTGGGTGGACACAGCCTGTAGTGATGGATTACATTGATCTACATGGCAAGAATGTGGACACCATACACACATTGCTGAAGACACGTAAGAGCACAGGTCTATCAGCAACTATCCCATCCACTATGTCTGGCTCACAGAGGTGGAGCTGGCAATAGGGACTCACCCCTAAGTGAAATGCGTCAGTCAGTCCCTCCCTGTGTACGGACAATGCTCATTGAGGCACACGATTAGTCACTCTAATCAACACTCATCACAGTTGAACACTAGTGAAGTTGCGTAGACTCTATTGCCATGTGCGTGTCAGTACGGGCAAGACAAGGGCCACAACATGCAGACCAATGCATCAGACACTACAGGCAGCATTCGGTCACGGTACAGTTCCACGTGACAGGCGTTGTGCATGCGCCCGGGATGTTCTGCCATTGCGTTGGTGGCTCTCGTAGAACCGGCACTCTTCTGACCTGCGGCAGTTATGTGGATGATATGCCACAGCTCGGAGCAATGAGTCATATGTTTGTGCAACGTTTGGACGTATGGGTTGTTGTGTACGTAAGTGTCAAGGGCATTCCATGCAAGATTACCTCGAGCAAGGACTTCTGTGTGTGGGGTGTGGATACGTTGGTCTATCATTAGCGCTGTGCGTAGTGTGGGAGTCGTCATCATCTGCTATGGTATCTCTCTCAGGGGGTGCCTGCCGCATGCAAGACCAAGATCGAAGGTGCAGATGTCCTTCCGCATTATGTATTGAGACAAAGGAGCTTTCATCCCTAATGTTTGTCTGACTACTGCTTGCATCCTGGAAATGTGATGTGGCTTTCGCGCTGCAATTGGGGCTAGGCCTTAGGCTTATGGTGCACCAATAGCGATGCACACACAACAGTTGGCATGCATGAGCCAAGAGCCCGAGCGGCCATGCGTTCCTTGTACAATACCTTCGTGCGCGGCCGCCCTCCGGGTGCATGCAACATTGCAACATTGTCGATTGCGGGCCGTGTGGCGCAGACACTGCAACAGAGACACACGCATCAGTTGGTTTCCTGTCCAGCCCAGCCCAGAAATGAACCACGCCCGGAGCCCAGGGATAATTATTCACACCCCAACGCTGGCCTGGCGAACGCCGACCCAGCCCACTTGGCGTACGTATAAAGGGGGGGACGACGACGCTACTTGTCCCAGTTCTTCCCCACTGCCGGAGGTGACATGGCTGCGTCCGCCTGGCATTTCACGGGACTCAATCAGAAAGGGTCCATGACTTGCGTTGCACAGAGTTGGTGGCACCGGAAACACTGCAGCCGGCACGGGCCTACCGCCACGGGACGGTGACTTTCGGTGCACTGAGGTAGGGGCACCTTAGGTGCTGAGCGGGTGTGCAGCCTGAGATGATGCGCCATCCTGGCGGTCCGGACTGGTAATGGTTTGTGTGAGCCCTGCTGGACCGCAGTGTAGGCCTGAGCCAGCGGGCAGCGCGGGCCTACCGCCACGTGGCGTTGCCTCGCGGTTCACAGAGTTAGTGGCACCTATAGCGCTGAGCGGGTGTGCAGCCTGCGAAGATGACATGTGCACTGATATGATCTCTGCCATTGGGAAATCAAGACCCAGAATCACGTGTGTGACCTGTTGGCCCACGGGGCGGGGCTGCATGATGTGGAGGCTGCCAAGGTCGCGGGCCCCGGGCTTGGAGCTTGCACCGGCACGTGGTGGGCCCTCTTGGAGACACGCTGGTGGCGGAAGGTGAGCAGTGAGGCCTGGGTGTGCAGGTGCGGGCAAACACCGCTGGGCGGCGGGAGGAGCTGGGGTGCAGCAGCCTGTGTGCGCAGGGGCGGGCAAACACTGCTGGGCGGCGGGAGGGGCTGGGGTGCAGCAGCCTGTGTGCGCAGGGGCGGCCAAGCGATGGTGGCGTGTGCAATGATATGACCTCTGCCATTCATGAATCTGGACTCTGTTTCAGATAAGGGACCTGGTGGACTGCAGTGTATACCGGCATGTGGTTGGAGACACACTGGTGACAGCAGGTGAGCAGTGAGGCCTGGGTCCACAGTGTCGGCACTCTCTCTCCTTCTCCCTCTCTTCCTTTCACTGTCTCTCTGTCTCTTCCTCTGTTTCTCTCTCTCTTTCTCCCTCTCTTCCTTTCACTGTCTCTCTCTCTCTTCCTCTGTTTCTCTCTCTCTCCTTCTCCCTCTCTCCCTTTCACTGTCTCTCTCTCTTCTTCTGTTTCTCTCTCTCTATCTCCTTCTCTCCCCCTTTCTCTCTCTTTCTCTCTCTCCCTCTCTTTCACTCTCTCTCTCTCTCTCTCCCTTTCTTCCTCTCTCTCTTTCTCTCTCTCTCTGTCCTTTGATGAGCGCATGACTCACCTTCTTATCTTGAATTGTCTTGCAGGCTGTGTCTTACAGATTGTCCAGAGAAGACCCGCCATGGCTTTCCGAATAGTTGTTTTGAGTTGAATTTGAATAAAATCATTTGTTTTGAAATTCAAAGAGGAATGGATGATTCTCATTTTTCTGACCACACATGAATGTTAATTGTTGTACTTGTGCGACATCAGGCGAATTGTTTTGTTCATGATTTCGTAGAGTTGATGTTAATTATCTTTGTCTGTGGTAGGCCCCCGGGTGGGTGGGGGCCTGGGTGTGGTGGCGGTGGGTGTTGTGGCCCTCTTGGGGCACCGAGCTGCATGATCAGTAGCTCCATGGCATCTGTTGTTCTTCAGGTGTGGCTCTGGTCTGGGCTCCCTTTTGTGGTGCAGGTTGTCGTCCGACTTAACACCAGGTAAGAGCAGGTGTTAAATCCCTGCTGCTAACGCGCCTTATCGCCTGTTTTGTGATCTTATCGCCGATCTGGCTGGTCGTAGAGAATATTGCGAAGTGGTGTTGTCGCAGCTTTTTGCACAGGAACGCCTACTCTGCATATCATTAGCGTTAGTTGCCGGTGTCATCCGTGGCGATGTTTTTTGCGGCTGCTATCGCAGGAAAACTGGCGATATCGGCTGTTAGCACCAGCTTGTGAATAGGGCGATAAATCTATCGCCACTTTGGCTGCAATGAAGTGCTGCTAACTCGGCGATAGGTCCTTGAGAATATGCCCCGAAGACTTTTAGGGACCACACACTGCAAAGGATTTAATCAATGAGAATCACACCACGACTGAAACGACTTCAAATGGGTAGTATAGGATATTAAGATACAAGGCCTCCTGGAATTCTGAACTGCTTCAGCTAAATTTGCTTGCAACCCCTTCTGCTGCTGTAAGCACCTTCTCTCACTCTCCAGACTGGTAAGGCAATCCTGGACGATAGAGGAGATGGAAAAAGAGGGATTCTGGAAGGGATTCCTATGTCATTGATCTCAGAACAGGGCATCGCGACCACCTGAGCCAGAAAGGAACCACTAGTTTCATTTCTCTTTCTTCCTTCTGAAGCCCGAACAACTCTGTGGGGATTCGGGCAAAAAGGGGGAAACCACACAACAGTGCTGGAAGCCATTCCATCGCGAGTGCATTGACCTGCCAATGCTCCCTCTGCTATGTTCCTGGTGCATAAAAAGAGGAACCTGAGCATTGGATCTTATTGCAAAGAGGTTCAGCACTGCAGTTCTGAACTTCTGTATATTTCCTGAACTGTCAGTGAAGACTGAGAAAGTTCCTGCTCAGAATGTCTGCTAACACATTATCTATCCCATTGATGTGGACTGCTTTCATGGACAGCAGATAAAGTTCCACCCAGCTTCCCATCAAATGGCACAGAAATCCCAGCCTAGACACCCTTTGTGGTTTATGTATGCAATTGCCACTCTGTTCTCTGATATATTAAAACATTGTGATTGTAAATGGATTTCCTGAACCTCCTCAGGGCGTGGAGGAGCGTCATCAATTCCCTCCTTTTGGAGGATGGACTTTTTCTCTGTCTGGTTATGGATCTTGAATAATTGCACCACAAACCAGAAGGCTGGAATCTGTTGAAACTGTCTTCGGAGTTTCCGGATGAAAAGGAAAATCTTTTCACATATTCTCCTGACATCCATCAACTTCCTGATCTGATCTGTAATTGGAATCATTGTCTTGTAGTGTTGTAAACTGGGCTTCCAGAACATTTTCATGTGCTTCAAAAGCGGTCTTGAGTGAAGCAGCACCCATGGTACTTTTAAAATGCCACACGTCCCTGACCTCCCAGCCAAAGTCTTACTGGTTCTTGGGACGTGCTCAACAGAGTTTATAATATCTGCTGAATGTGACCCACTCTAGACTCTGGAAGAAAAACAACCTTAAGGTCTGTACTGAACTTTGCTGCTATAAAAGTCCAATCCTGAAAGGGGACCATCCAGCATTTTTAGTCATTGATCAAAAATCCATGATCTTCCAGGACCTTTAAAACTTCTTCCTCCACAATCTTGTCTTTGGAATGGCACATGAATCAATCAATCTAATAGTATTTGTAAAGCGCAACACTGTCACCCATAGGGGTAGCTGGGTGCTGTGTCTCAGTCGAAGAGCCAGGTCTTTAGTCTCTTTCTGAAATCTGCCAGTGAGGGGGCTGTACGTAGTAGGAAGAGAATGTGATTCAAGGTCTTGGGAGCAATGTAAGAGAAAGAGCGACCACCACTGCGGCTGCAACAGATGAGGGCAGTGTGTGCGAGGGCAAGTGAAGACGAGAAAAGGTGTCTAGAGGGTTGGTGGAAGTTGAGTCGGTGGTTGATGTAGGCACGGCCTAGGTCATGGAGGGCTTTGTAGGCATGCATGAGGATCTTGAATTGGCATCTCTTCTGGATGAGGAGCCAGTGGCGGTCTGTCAGGTGGGGGATTATGTGGGTACATTTGGGAAGGTCCAGGATGAGTCTGCCTGCAGCTATCAGTATGGTCTGGAGTCTTCTGAGGAGCTGGGTGGAGATGCCGGCATAGAGGGTGTTGCCATAGTCAAGGCGTCAGGTGATGAGGCCTGCATAATGGTCTTTCTGGTGTTGGTTGGGATCCCTCAGAAGATTCTGCAGAGCATGCGGAGTGTGTGGAAGCAGAAGACGGTGACTGCATTGACTTGTCATTTCATGGTCAGTTGGCTGTCGAGGGTGATGCCGAGGTTGCGTGCATGGTCAGTTGGTGTCGGTGTAGGGCGGCGTTCTGCAGGCCACCAGCTGTGGTCCCAAGCGGAGGTGTTTTTTCCAAAGATTAGAACTTCAGTTTTGTCCGAGTTGAGTTGGAGGCAGTTGTCTCTCTTCCATTCGGTTACATTGGTCAGAAGTTGGTTTTGGCGTAGGAGGGGTCCTCGGTTAGCAAGAGGTTCAGTTGAGTGTCGTCTGTGTGGGATCTAATGACGTCTGCGAGGGGGGTCATGTAGATGTTGAACAGGGTAGGGCTGAGGGATGATCCTTGTGGTACGCCGCATATGATGTCTTTTGGTGTGTAGATGAAGAGAGGCAGTCGGATGATCTGTGTGCGAATAACTTCAAGAAAGCTCTGGGTGTTGACCGCACTTCTCCTGTAAATAGAATTTCATATATCGCTGGAGACTACTCACAATTAGTATTTTTACAGAGTACAATCCCTTCCTCTTCGACAGAGGTGAGATAGGTACTACTGCTTTCTTTTGGATTGGATCCTAGATTGCCTGAGTAAAGGCAGAATTTTTCTCTGCACATTGTGGCCTCTGAGCCTTCCAGACTCCTGATTCCGGAGGAAAAGAAAGAAATCCTCTTTAGTACCCACTTCTGATTATTTGAAGAACCCAACCACCTGAAGTGGATTCCTCCCTGGCTGTTCTGAAGAACTGAGTCCTCCCTTTAACTGGCATCCATGACTATTTGCGGCTTAGTCAGGACTTCTGAGACTTTTCTGGTTTTTGTTTTTGATTATGAGAGTAGTTGGACTGGCATCCTTTCTAACAATCTTTAAAAGATGAATATTGTTGTCAATTTAATTACTGCTGAAGCACTTCCAATAATAAGGATGTACTTTGCTGAAGATTTTTAAAGATAGAGAAATGCTTTTGCCCCCTACAATTCCTCATCTTATCGTCTAGCAGTGGCCCAAACAAATGTTTTCCTTCAAAGGGCATAAGTAAAGCAGAGGATTTCTGTGTAGAGTCAATGCTCCAGTCTCTGAGGAACAAATTACATCTTGCAGCCACAGCACCACCGCCAGATTAAGCAGCTCTGACAACAGCAAATGAGAAATCAATTTGTTTCTCCTTTCATCCAAAACTGTACAGGATTCTATCTGGATCCTTCCATTCCAGAGAACAACATCTATCACATGAGATTGAATGGGACTACCAAGCTATGGAGAGTGAACAAATTGGTGAGAAAGAGTCTCTGAAGAGGTATCAATCTTCTCTGGGGATTGAAACCCCATATTCTTTCTCACATGTGCCAAAAATAAAAGGAAGGAAATCTTTTACCAAGCACCTTTTGTTTATCGGATTGAACCTCTACTTCAATGCATTTTGACTCAGAAGCCTCTGAAGCGGGTGAATCATGCCTACTTTTCGTATCATGTTACCCGATTGCTCCTGAAAAAGCCATCTGAACAGGAATATGGTCACAGATCTAAAAAAAAAAAACAGCAGCTAAAATAGAGAATTCACAGACATTACCGGAGCTCTGACCCACATCCAAATGAGATGTTATATAAGGCTTACTGATTGATCCACGTTCCCAGGCTCTAAAACTGAAGACCCATGCATTTACAGAGCTGTAATCACCCACAGAGAATGTGTGGCCAATAACATAACATAACATGTGTATTTGTAAAGCGCACGTTCACCCCCAAAGGGGCATCTTGGCGCTGAATAACAGATGTTTATTGTAACCCAACTCAATGGTACTCCTAATTACTCCAATACCTCTCCTAACACCCTTTCCTCATCTTCCAGGGACATGGGGCTGACAATACCAGAAATAAATACTATCTAACTCCTAACAGCTATGAGGTAAGATTCTCAAAAACAAAATGTTAGACCTGGCATACTTGGCGTGGCTCCCTTGACTTTTTGACTTCAGACCTCCTGTTTTTGCTGACTTCGTTTTTGCTGACCTTAGGACTTAATCAGTGCTAAAGTGCACGTACTCTCTATTTAAAACATGGTAACATTGGCTTGTCCATAATTGGCATATTTAATTTAGCTATAAGTCCCTAGTAAAGTGTACAACATACACCCAAGGCCTGTAAAATAAATGCTACTAGTGGGACTGCAGCACTGATTGTGCCACCCACTTAAGTAGCCATTTACACGTCTCATGCCTGGCATTGCGGAGCCTATGTGTGCAGTTTTAAACTGCCATGTCGACATGGCAAGTTAATGCTCAAGTCAGGCCCAAACCTTCCTTTTTTAATACAAATATATGTCACCCTTAAGATAGTCCCTGGGCAGCCCAAGGGCAGGGTGCAGTGTATAAAGTAGGACATGTACTTGTACGTTTTACATGTCCTAGTGGTGAAAAACTCTCAACTTTGTTTTTCACTACTGCAGGGCCTATCTCTCCCATAGGTTAACATTGGGATCACCTTATTACACTTTATAAGTATAATCTCCAATTGGGAAAAGATAGGACCCCCAAGTTTGGTGTCTCTGAAGTCACAATTTAAAATCACAACTTATGGTGAAGTTGGATATTAAATTGTAATTCTGAAAATACCACTTTTAGAAAGTTGACATTTTCTTAATTTATCCATTTGTTGCTTTCTGCCTGTCTCTGAATTCACTTCTGGTGTGGGTGACAGCTGGGCTTCCTGCATTTCCTCTAGACAGCCACACACAAAGGGAGCTTAAGTGTGATTGATGGACCATCCTGGGCAGGTTGGGAGGGAGGAACTGATACACCTGAATAGGCTGTGTCCTGTCCCCACACAAAGGAATGCTTAAACCCCTGTAGTGAGTCTGGAGCCAGGGCAGGAAGGGTGTGTGTGTGCACTTCAAAGGCTTCTCTTTGAAGTCTCCCTCACTGCAAAGACACAACTGGGTATACGTATTGAACACTTGACACCACCAACTCAGTACACTTTGGAACCTGAGGTTATTCTGCCAGTAAGAAGGACTGCTGTGCTGCTGAAAGGACTGTCACTCTGCTGGACTCCTGGTCTGCTGTGCTGCCATCCTGCCTGCTGCATTCCTTGCCTGGGAGTGAGAAGGACTGCACCTGCATCTCTACAACCCAGAGCCAAAGTGACTTCAAGGTTTTATTGGCTGCCTCCTCATTGAAGTCTCATAGACATTGAAGACTTCCAACCCATCTGGCTACAGCACCTGGACCCTGCCATCTGAGAGTCTTGCCCTGCCAATTGGTGCCAATCCAGTCCTGGACCCTTGGAAGTGGGCATAAAGTGCTGCAACTGTGAAAATCCATGCATCAGCGACATTGTACTGCTTGGAAAAGGCACATCTCCCTTCGACAATGATGCACCGCAAGCTTCGAGTACATCTCTTCACTGACTATGCAGTGCATCGCCTCCATTCCCGATGCATCCTCGACTTGGGCGGCTCGACAACGTCGCATCACCTACAAACCTGCAGTTCGACGTTGACGCATCGCCTCTTTGCTCCTCACCTCACAGCTCCGTCAACAATGCATCTAAGGTACTTTGCGGAGAGACAAATTTGGTGCCTGTATCCGACCCACACTCCATCGCGGTCAGCCTGAACTTTTGGATTTGTCCCAGTCAAGCACAACCAGATGTCCCTGGTTGGCGCTTAATGTTTTTCATGCACTAGATTTCAAGATATTCTTTACAAATTCCTTTTATTATTATTGGATTTTTGTTGTTGTGGTCTTGCTCTGTTCATTAAATTAAGCTTTGGGTTTCTAACCAGGTGTGGTGTGTTTTTGTGTGGTGTTTTCACAGTTTTACTGTTTTAAGTGTTGCACAAATACTTTACACAATGCAATGCCTCTTAACTTAAGCCTGACTGATCTGTGCCAAGCTACAGAGGGTGAGTGCAAGTTAATTTAGGGTGTGTATCTGACTTACCCTGACTAGGATTGTGGTTACTGCCTGGACAGGGTGCATACCTATGCCAGCCAGAAACCCAATTTCTAATACAAAATCTAAAAATAGGCATTTCAGTGCTTCAGTCCTTGTCCAATTGAACTAGAGCAGAAGCTCAAATTAACTTTCAATATAAAATTCATCTTCCCAGCAAGGAGCCTGACAAGCAGTTGTGAAGAAAAATAAAGAATTAGATCAAGGCCCGGCCAATACCTTATTCAGTCCCTGCAGTCCTTGTCCAATCCAAGATAAGATAGAAGAGGAGCATGGTAGGAATGAAAGCCTTTTTATGTCGGCCAGCAGGCAGATATTTATTTTCAGTATTCTGTTATGGGCTCATTACCTCATCTGTTCTTGAGCATATCCCCTCACCCGATCCTGCGAAGACACTTTATCGATTATCTATCAGATTCTCAAAGACAACATCAGCAAGAACCATTTTCTTATCCATCTTCCAGTAAGCTAGAGAAGATTTTCAGAGAGAGGAAGCCAAATGTGACATCTCTTTGTTCTTAGTCCATGGCCTGATGCCATTCTTCTTACATAGTTCCATATTTGCATGGAGCAAAAGTTCATTCTCGATGTCTGTTTGCTTACTAATGAAATTAAGATTATCGGAGGAGCCAAATGCAATTCCACAATCTTCTGGTGACCCAGAGCATAAATGGTTAAAGAGATGAGTTCCCCTTCCACTTTGCATGTAAGCACCAAAGTTCCTAGAAAATGAGAGGAGTGTTCATCGAAATGGTGCTCTGCTGGACCGCTCTGACGCAGTGTTAGGGATTTTACCTGCTGAATTTTGTCCCTCAAAAACAGGTACCCTCTCTTGAGGCAAAAGAGACTTTGGTGACAAGAAGTCATCCAAGTATTGATGGTCACATGACCTGTTTTTCTTACATGTATAGAAGCTACCTGGTGCTCTAGGAACATAGGGTTTCCATTCTGACCTTCAAAGTCAATTTGATACGAGTGAGACAGTTCTCCAGCAGAAACTACTCAGAATAGCCAATCAAGGGCAAGCACCAGGAACCATTACCCCTGTACCTAAGTTGGTTAATAAAAGTGAAGCACAAAGCTCCACATCCTCTGAGGGTTAGCGCCACTATCTCTACTCTTCACCTAAGAGAGCTAAGTGTTAACTCGTCACAGAGTGGGTAGGAGCTGATCTGATGAATTTAGTTTGTACATGAATCACATTCTCTTAGTGGATCAGCGAGCATTTACAGATGAGTGGGAAGATTGCTCAGTGTGAAGTCTGGCTACTGTGCACTAAGTTTCTGGTTTACAGAATCCATAAGAATGATGAAGAGAAAAAAAGTGAGAGGCACACTGATGTGAGGTACAGAGGAGGAGAGGTAAGAAGCAAAAATATGACTGTTAGTGAAAAAGCAATCTTCGGACAAGACCTGATGACTCAAAACAGTTAACAGTGCAAGTTTGTTACTACAGCATTGTACCCATTTACGAGCATATTTAAAAGTGTACTGTAGCAGATATTTGCACTTCTGGTAAAAGTGCTGTCTTTATAAGTAGTTTCCTGCCCTTAATAAAGCAGATATATGCTCTTGTTGGCAACAGAGGAGAGCTAGTATGCAAGATTATTTCCCATATATTCTATAGTTTTAAGTGTAAAACTGCCTTCCAGTTTTATCTTCTCCCAGTTCGTAACTCTCTGAATGAAATAGCCTTTTTTTGTTTCTCTTGGGCTCCTCTCCATATAATTTTTCGCTGTGTCGAAGATTTTTCCCACTTCTTTGCAATCTTCGTCGCGGACTCTGCTTTTTGTAACTCTCCCATGGGTCTATTCGTTGAGCTCCTGGTTTACTAAAAGTATCAGGGCTAACCCTGTCAATCTGCCTGTTGACACCTAGTGCTGGTTCTACTCTGCTTGAGATGAACCTCACATCAAGTGGACTTACAGTCGCTGGAGAGGTATTTTAGCTGCAGGCATCATGTTGTCCACAAAATGACGTAGGGCACAGCTACTGCATACACTTGCTTTGAATTAGAGCAAGATTCGTCTGGTAATATGGAAGATGGTGCTTGAAGAAGTATCAGTAAGTTTCTGAAAAGAAAGGAGCAATGTCTTTCACTGAGGACCGCCACATGTATCATTCCCTCTGGAGCAAAAGGTGTGTATTAGAGAGAGACCCAGATCATCTTCACTTTTCCCCTACTTCCAGTGGGCCAAGAGCCATGGCAGGAGTCTTGTAATGTCCTCCTAACCACTAAGGGGACCATAACAGACTCATTGATCAGATACAATCACACAAGTGCAGAATGTCTTACATTAGGCATCCTATATTCTTCTTCCATGTCTTATCTCTTTTCTTCTCCATAAAACAGGGGGCTAGTCAATCAAAAAAGCAGTCCTGCACCAACATTTGCTCTCCTATCCCTTAAGAAAATCTTCAGAAATAGGGAAGGGCCTCCAAATTTCTCATAGAAGTTCACGAGATCACACTTTACAGATCAGGTCTTCTTCAGGAGACCACACTTTACAGATCAGGTCTTCTTCCTCCTAGTCAGTGGCCAGAAGTCAGAGGCGATAATTACACAACTCTCAAAATATGCCAAGTGGCTGGATGAGTAGCATACCCTTCAGTGGCTGCAACATACCTCCTTAGGTCGTGTCCTGTGTCTGCTATCCTCTGGGGCTTCCATGCTTTGTTTGTGCTGGTGTGCCTAGAGCCCAGGGTTGAAAAACTGATGGTCTTCCTGTCCCAAAATCCTCTTCCTCCTTCTCAATCAAGATAAGCAAAGCAGGATCACCCAGGAGACAGACAAATGGAGTGTCGTCCATGAGAACCTAGGGAATACATGAAAAGCTAGAATCTGGTACACAGACCTGGCTCTCTTCCCGAGCCATGATATTCCTGGGGTTTCTGGGCTGCGTAGGGGTCTGCATCTCCCCCTACTATTGTATGACCCATATCCTGCTATTATCCAGTCTTGTCAATATCTGAAAAACTATGTAAATCAGAATAACCAACAGATCATCTTTTGTTTAACTTCTAAGCAGTCATGTGGTAAGCACTGAGATAGTTCTGAAAATTTGTCCTTTGAGAGAAGAATATAATGTTCTTATCACTCTGGACAAGTCAAACCTTGACATGAACAAATCATCAGCTTCTGGGGCACAAAAACATTTAGAAAGAATTACATGGAAGACGAGAAGGTGACAGTCTTTGTATCCAAAAGGGTAATAGAAAATTGTAAAGGTAATGATAATGAATATCTTGTACTTAGCATATTTTATGATTGTGAGATAGTTGAACATAGCTGGTCAAGGATGGGGGAAAAGATATACCAAGATGGAGCAGGGTTAAAATGGTTAAGCTTTGAAGAGATGTAATCCAAGAAAAGAAAGTGAAATCAACATAAGGTGGGAATCATGGAGAGATGTGAGATACTTTGTAACCTGACTGGTTAAGAAACCTGTGAGCTAAAGCAAGCTGTAGAGTAACAGGATGTGTTACCAACAAGATGCCTAACAGGTTTAAAATTGAACAATGTACAAAACAAGGTTGTCCAATCCACTGTCGCCAACAATATTTGTACTCTTTCTTGATCATTTTTTTGGAAAGCTTTCCTTGAAAGCTGGAGTAATGCCATGGCAATATGATGAGGTAATCATCTGTCTTGCGATATTCAGGGATAACAGAACAGTTTTTGCTGGAAACCACGAACTCATCCTCCCAACATCTATTGAGCTAGCTCAGCAATTAGGCCTGTTGTGGTGATAGTTCATATATGCAGCTAAACGGCAACTCTAAGCCTCAGAACTATCCTCTTACAAACCCCCCATATAGGCAATGTCATGAGCTATTTAGATATAACATATACTTCCCAGCTGCTGAACATTTCACATTACATTATTCTTATTAGCCATTGTTATGGTAAACTAGTACAAAGTTTAAAGCACTGGCAAATCATCACGTAGCACTCTTTAGCCATCTCAATCTCACCTAGATGCAGATCCTCTCCCGGTCCCTGCATATATGTCATGGCCAATTTAATGTCGCCTGCCAAGTGTCTTCATTGGCCAACTCATCTGGGACAGGAAAAATATGAAGAGCAATAAAATGCCAGCATCTCACCCACGTAAGCGTTGGATGGCACTGGTGGGCTACTCCTGGTACCAGCCACGCAATAATTATGGTCTTTAACGCAAACACTGCTTTTGCATCTACTTATATGCAATTAATCTTTTACAATCTTTTACAAAAATAAGAGCAGTATAAATATGGTATCCCAGTTTTGTTATCATACATTTTACAAAAACCATAAACTGAGGACAACATTGACTGTCTTACACACATGGGGGCTGTGTGTAAGGAACTTTGAATTCCTGACATTTGTATACTAATGCCCATTTGGACTAACCTGTTTTTTGTGATATTCTCAATTATCAGATTTCAACGTACTGGGAATGGGCTACTGGATGATCTGAGAGGCCCAAATGGTTTTGCAAGGTTTGTAGGACTACATCCAACTTGTAATTATGGTCTTGCCTTACTCAGATTGTCAAAAAGGTTTCCTCTGTTGGTGACGTTGAGGAACCGGACATGTTTCTTGGGAAAGACTTGTTATGGTGCAATACTGTTCCCAGGTCAGCATGTCTTGCAAGTCCAATGTAACAAGTGTGACTTATCAGACAATATGACTACTTTTCTTTCATATAGGATTTAGATCCGAATGCCCTACAACCTACGTCTGCAGCATTTTTATATTTTATTTAGATTATATATAAAACCTGATATGTACGCTAAATGTGGAAATACAGAGAAAGCCAAACTTCTCAAAGTGTGTGTCTGAGAATGCAAATTTAGCTTCGCATGCTGGCTAGCTGCCCTCTACTCCATTGCTTTCAGGAGGGAGAATTCAGCAGAGCAAACAGAATCTGTAAGTGACACTGTGCCAAAATCTGAACTTACTTTTAGGCCTTGAAGTGGCACAGCAAGGGTTGTTTGGCCTAAAGGGCAATCAGGCAGTGCCCGAAGGGCGAGTCTGACAGATCAGTGTGTGGTCCGTTTTTTCTTTAGCAGTTTGTGGGTCCGTTTTCTGGCCAAGTGGGCGGTTTTTACTGTCGATTTTCCTGATATTACCAGAAACATTTCCTGCAGCAAACACAAATGCATGCACTCTCCGGTACCTTGCAAAATATCCACATAGCGTGTCTTTATAAGTTCAAAACTGGACGGATTTGCAAATGTAGGCCACTTTTTCAGTTATCTGATTCTCTAATCGGGCTATTTTTATTTTTGTGCCTGGGCCTATATATTATGTCCCAGACCTCACCAGGAGCAATGCAGTAGCTTTATGTTTCTGGCTTTTGTGATAGATAGTACATTTGACCCTGTCAAGAACTTGGCTAGAGAACACACCTCCACACTTGATAGATGGTATCAGGACATAATGGAATGTTATTGGCCTGAAAACATTCTCAGCTCTAACAACAAAAGGGAAAGAAAGCTCAATATAGAATGGAATATGGTGGCTTAATAAATATTGAAGTTAACAGAATGATAATATGATATGCTTGTTTACACTGGATTGGGGTAAGGGGCACTTTAGGAAAAGGGAACGACAGACATTATTCCAATTTACGAGTATTTTATATATGTATTATATGGTTTTTGACTACGATCTGCTTGAAGACAACAGGATTTCATTCTCAAAGGAAGATTTGACTGCATAACTGTGCATCTTCACAACTGTATATTGTTTATTAAAGAAAACACCACAAAGGAGCCTTAAAGGTGACCACACTATTGCATTTTGATGATGAACGAATGACCAGAATATCAACAACTGGACAGAAGAGAAGAAACAGAGTTAGGGAAGACAATCACTTCCATGTTAGATTGGTAATCATTAATGGAGGTAAAAACATTCAAATTTTTAGTCTGAAGAGCAACTCAGCGAAGAATATAAAAATGTCAGAAAAGTAGAAAACATAATGAAATCATCATTATAAAAATCACATTAAACCTAAAGAAAGGCACCTGAAGGGGATGAGAAAGGGAGAAACAGGATCATGGGAGTATGCAAAGCTTAATTTGTAAAAGAATAAGTGCTGAGGCGGACCGTATCGAATGTCGGAGTACTGAAAACCAAGACTCTGTAGTCTTGAATCCACCTCATGCCTCTTTAATCCATTTCCAGACAATCCCTATTACTTTATCTCACTCTTGCAGGATCCTGCTTTCTCCGTTTGTCACTTTTTTGGTCTTTCTCTTCCTCTTTCTTTGCCCTTTGTTTGTTTTTCCCTCTCTTGATCTGGGTCAGCATCTGAGAGGTAAACACAAGCACCGGTCCCCAAAAATGAGTGTCGGTGGACCCCAACTACAAACACCGGCTCAAATTAAGCAAGAGAAATAAGCCATTAGCTTTGCCCTGGTGTGGAAAGTGGAGTGAACAGATTGTGTGACAGGAGAAACGAGAGAACAGGATTCATAGTGTGATGAGGAGAGAAATAGTGTGCTAGATTTGAAAGAATTAATAAAAGAAATGGAAGATGTATTGGTAGTGGAATGTACCTAAGAGGCTACAGGAAGAAAGGATGGATGATATGATTAGGAGTAAATTCAAAATTACACCAACGTTCATTAGCTTTCTAAAATGCAGATGTAAACTGAGAGAGAAGAGAGCAAAGAAGAGACAGGATGGGACCAGTCGGATTCAATTTTTTTGGTTTCTTTGCACAAGGTAGTCCAAAGATAAGGAAAAAAGCTGTGTATGCTGTGTGGTGAGAGGACACATTTGGAATAAAACTGGACAGTGCTCACAATGAAGAGTTTCAGTGAATTAATATAATTGCTTAAATTTACATAAAGATTGCATGGTTTAATAGTGTTTTAGTAGTGAGTTAGTTCAAAGGAGTAGCCAGAAAAATAAAATACCCCACACTTTGAACCATATGCCGTTACATGAATGAGTGAAGAATTCAATACGAGCCATTTCTGGGAAGGTCCATTGGAAATGTTCCCAATAATAAAGTTTCCTAATTCCTTTCTTTCTTTTTTCCTTTTCATGTTTCTTTTCTTCTTTCAGTTCTTCTTTCAATCTTTCCAAATGTTTTTCCATCCTGTTTTCTGTCTTTCCTCCAATCTTTCGTTCCCTCATTGCAATCTTCCTTTTTCCTTTCTCTAGCACTCTCATTCCATCTGCCGCTCACCTATTTTTTCTTTGCATTTATGATCATTTCTCGCACTCTCTGTAACTATGTTTGATCCCTTGCCATACCTTGAGCCACACCCAAATCTGTGCTTTGCTGTCTTCTTTATTTGAGTATTATTTATTAGGTCCTTCTTCTGTCTCATGACCTTCAAGTCCCAGATCGAAGGTAAGAAGGGCTGATCCAGCGGGTTACTAGCAACAAGCATTCATACACAAAATACTCACTTGGGCCCATACATTCATACTACGCTAGCAATTTCCGCTAGTGGGTCAGTTGGTACTCTTTATCAAAATTCCCTGCTACCAATTACCTTCTGATTGAAGAGTAATGACTTACCGATGACACCCTTTGATAATTGGGAAGTTTAAAATGAGTGACGTTCCATACAATTCTTAATTCTGAAATAATCACTGAGTCAAGAAGTTTTAAAATATTTATCTAAAGTTTTAGCAGAGTAAATACAGAACCACATGATACTTAGATCGGATATCAAGGGTAAAGCACAAGAATTAATTATTTATAAATGACAGTCCCTTGGGAAATGAGAAGATAGAGACAGCAGCGCAACTAAGGTTGCATTTATATTTACCTAAAGTGCGAGAACCAAACCCCTTGGCCAAGGAGTTGGAAAGATAGGACCCTGGAAGGATGAAGAGCAAAGACCTCCTCCCGGATCAGGACAGGACCGGTGACCTCTCTACCTACGACGCCTGCGTCGTTCCCCTCTCTGGTACTTCGCTTCTCCTCGATTCTCCCGTGACTTCTTCTAATGGACTCCGCCGCCCCCTCCTCAGGATCGCTCTGGACAGCGATTCAGTCTGCATGGATCTCGAACCTCGAACTCTCCTTCATCTACCGAACTTCCTCTCTCCTCTCTGGTCTCTGGATTGGACTGGTCTCTCTCTGGTCTGGTCTCATCTGACTACCTAATTAACTAATACTATATCTATTATACCCTTCTACGCCCATGTACCTCCCCTTAATGTTGCAGAATTATGGGGCCACTACTTCTGATTGGACAGGGACAGGGGGTTGATCCTCACACCATATTGATTTAATTCATTTTCTTAAAGTCCTTTGTTTTAAAATACCGCCCATCAATTTTAATACATTTGCTTTATTTCCCACCCGTCTCATGACAAAGTTTATACATCTTCATCTACATTGTTACATTTTTATAGGGACATTCATGAATACAATAATGTTGGCCATCAGGTCATGGCCTTGGACGACGTCCAGGTTGACATCATCCTTTTCTTTCTGGGCAGTCATTCAGGGAGCATGCGCAGAACCATGGTCACACGAGTTTTCAGTTCACCAACCCCAGGCCCATAGTTACGAACTAATAAAATCAAAGAAGAAAATATTAAAATCACAAATAAAATGTTTCACTGTATTCCCACTATTTCTATTCTATTCCCATTTTACTCATAAATTCTGTCCCGCATTAATAGCGTTAGTATACTACTATTTAAATAAACATAAGAGCAAGCGGTAGCATGTGAAAACATAGAGCAGCCATTTTAATGCACACTGCGCAGAAGCAAGAGTTTCCCTCCAAGCAAAGAAAGACGTCACACCATGTGATATGGTTGAGACATGCGCAGTAGAGTTCCCGCGCTTTAGCGGCCATTTTAGAATAGACAAACGTTACTTGTTAGTGAAAACACATAGGCAAGCTTCCTTACTACTTGTGTCTGTGTATGCAATGATTAATACGAACAATACAATTTAATACATTAATACTTTTGAGACGATTGCATCCGAGCAAGTCTCATTTGTGAGTCCTTGCTCCATCAATCCCCTCTCTGATGGCGTTTCTGAGCCATCATAATACTACCCTCAATCAGATGCCAACTTTTTAGCATAATGTAGTTTCTCTTTCATTTTTACACTTTCTATTTTTCACATCTCCTTTCAGTTTCTTATATAATTCACTTCTCAAATCTTCAAGTTCAATTTCGTCAAACTTTCTCTTCTTTCCTCTTTCGGTCACTTTATACGATTCATTCCTTCTACAATATTTGCACCATATTATTATTGAAAATACTATTATTGCTAGTCCTGCTAAGGGTACTAATATTTGACCTATAAGTCCTTTCCCTATATTAGCAAACTAGGTACCAATTGACCTAATACTATTGGTCAATCTTTCCCATACACTATCAACTTCCAGTGGTTTTAGTTCCTTCTCAAGTTTAGTTATATTCTGTATATACGTTCCAATTTCTGCACTTTTATCAGGTATGTAAGTGCAACAGTGTTCCGTCTTCAATAATTTACAGACTCCGTCCTCTTTTGCCAATATAATTGTAGGAAGGTGGAATCTGACTATATGGTTGCCACCACTTTTTTTCTGGTGTTTTGCTGGTTTATGACTTAGTTGGACTGGGATCCTGCTATTCAGGGCCCCAGTCTATCTGCTTTCTCTGTAAAAGGTTTCCATGTGCCTTAGGCACATCTCTGATTGGAATCTGGAGTGCCCTTATAAGTCCCTAGTATATGGTATACTATGTACCAAGGGCATAGGTACCTCAGAGGCCTACCAGGGGCTGCAGCATGTATTGTGCCACCCCTGGAAGGCCATCCAAACTGACACCACAGGTCTGCTACTGCAGCCTGGGTAAGGTGGTGCATGCACCCCTTACTGTGATATAGGCTACCTATATCACTGTATACATACACACATATAAACCTATAAGTCACTCCTATGGCAGGCCTTATCAATCCTGAAGGCAGAGTGCGTGGTTCCTATGTGAGAGGGTGCCCCTGCATGAGCAGGGCCCCTCTGCAGCGTTCGGAGACCCTTCTCTGATGCTGTTTGTAGTGCAGCCTGACCATATACTCTTAAGCGCATTATAACCTCGCGTTAAATGCTAACTTTGGAATGGCTGCACCGAAACATGTCGTGTTTGGTGTCAAACATCTTGGAATACTACCCCCCGCCAATTCTGGCGGCGGGGGTAGCATTCCACCCTTCTAGAGGGAGAGACATGTTAACCCTGGCCTGGCCGGTAACTTCTTTCTAAAGCCCTGGCATCACAAAATGGATGCTGCTGCCACAGACACAAGTCTGGCCTCCTGCTGATGGACGAAACTCCGGCAGGGGAGGCCTGGACAATAGGTTTCCTGTCCCAGGGAGGTGTGACCACCTCCCCAGACAGGATAATGTGTATTGGGGCTGGGCGGGAGCACTTTCGGGTGCTTTGAAGTCCTGCACTGGGGGCACACTTGGTGTCCCTGTGCATACCCCAGTTCAAACCGGATCAGGGGCTTGCAGCCCCTGCTTTAGCACGAACTGGACAAAGGGAAAGGGGTGTAGCCACCCCTCTGCCCTGACCCACCCATAGGTGGGGCCACAGAGTAGTCCAACCCCTAAACTTGGTATAAGTATAGGAACCCAGTCCTTAGGACTTTAGATTATCCCTGGACGAAACTCTGACATAGAATCCTGGACCTTCGACGCTCTACTCAAGACTAGAGGACAGAAGAATCTCCCGTGGGGTCAAGGAGTGACTCCCCTGCTTGGCAGGCACCAAAGAAGCAATTGTCCGGTCTGCATCGCCTAAGCTCCCGTCGGACGCCGAAGTCTTTGCATCACCAGAGGTGGATTTCCAGACTTCCCCGAGGCTGCCCTGAGTCCCCAGCAAAGCTGAGGCCCGTAGCTGTCGTGGGTAATGTGGAACCATGACCCCTGGACACCGCACGCATTTGCTAGTGCATCCTCGTCTGGGTCTCCCACGAAGTCGTGCTTTGGGCTCCGAGTAGCCCTAGCCTCCAGCACCAACTGCACTGAAGATCACTGGTCTCCACTCCACGAGTGTCCTGTGAGCCAGCTCCATGTGCGACGTCTCGAGGCTCCTTTGCGGTCGCTAGCCCGTTGGCTAGTAGCCCTTCACGAAGGCCAATCCTTTTCTTCTTGGGCTCCCTGGTTGCTCCAGGCTTGCCCTCACTTACCTTTGCTGGGTGAGTTCCTCAGACCTTGCTGGTCTGCATCATCGTCATTCTTCACTTTCATCGAGACTTGCCGTTGCCAAGGCTTGTTGGGTCCAATCCGGTCGCCGACACCTCAGCACTCGACAGACATCGTGTACTAGCCCGAATCCTGCTCCTGGTCGCCGACAACACCTCCTGGACCTCGTGGCTGAAGAGTCAAGACGACTGTCACCCTACCTGAAGCACTCGACATCGGTGGGCATCTGCTCATCGCCTTCCTGGTCACTGGCTAGTGACCCAGACTCTGTCCCCTCTGCTTTTTAGGTTCTTCAGATCTCCGATCCACTCTTGGATCCACCCGGACACTTTCCACTTGGTCGCCAGCAGCACTTTGCAGCAGATCGCCATTCAAATCGACGACGAAACCCGACCCCGAAAGGCACCTATGCACCGGGCTTCCTGGGTGAGGTAACACGAGTACTCCGGTGCTCCCGTGGGTAGAGACTCTAGAACGACCTAGTTCTCAAAGGGTTTGCTCCAAGTCCTCCTTTAAGTGTCCCTTTTCTTTAATTTCCTGATCGCGACTTTCTCCCTAGAAATTAACGGCGTATCGCGGTTGTGTATTTACACTGCACGCGTCCCCTGTGTCACTACCTTGGGTGGTTTCTTGTGGTCCAAGCACTTCTAGAGGCTCTAGGCCTAGTGTCTAGTTCAGTCGTGGTTCTTATACCACTTTATTGGTATATGGTTTGGTACGCCCCTAGGGCCCAAACGTGTATTTGTACTATTACTGTGTTTAAATAACTTATAACTTGTGTACTTCGAACTCTAGCCTCATAAAGAGACTAGAGGGGTGTGTTTAGCAATAAATACATATATTTTGAATATATACCTGGTGTGGTGCTCTTTCATTTGGTCACTCAAGAGATTATAGACTGGTAAAACAAGCTGCTTTACATTCCTTCAAGACTTAGCCTGAAGGCTGCTCTCCATAGCTACCACTAGGATAGCTTTCAATAAGGTTGTCTTTAACCTATCTCCAATAAGGGGTTGTTTGGACTGGTGCAAGGTGCCCACTATAATTAGTGGACAGCATATGCCAGGCCAACTTCTCACAATAATATCAAGAGCAAGTCGATTTTGCATAACCATAGATCTAATCGCAACCATTTCTGCATTAATCATTAGAAATCCTCCAGCAGTGTCAGTTGATAAACGATCGACCACTGTAGACAATTTACATATTTTCCTTGAATTCAGAATTATCCCCACTGAAGGTATCAATGCACCTTCTACGTTTTAATTCACTAGTATTTTCATTGCTGCCAGTGTTTCTTTTTACGTGGTATATCTTTGGAAATACTATTCGAAGTAGCAACTCCCATACCACCTTGCAGGAAGCCTAAAGTAAGCCTTATTCCCACATACATAATAGATTCCAGGAAAAACTGAATCTGTTCCTCCTTTGAGTCCCCAACCTCCAAGAATTAAGAAATTGTGTTCACATTCACTGGTACCGATGAAAACATTGTTATATTCTGTTTTTAACCTATGTAGACAAATTTTCCCTGTTTTTACAAAATCTAGAGCCATAGCAGCTTGTGCCTCGCCAGGTGTATAACTACCTTCTTTCTCAGCCCAAGGTGGCAAATGAGCCTTATGCTCAGAAGTTTTCTTTTGGAAATCTTGTCTTCTACTCTCTACTAAATTCAAAAATACCTTTTCTTCCTCCTGTAAAGAACATGTTAAATTGCTTCTATGTGCATGTGTTATGTCTATTGATTTCATTGTTAAGAAAAATTCTCCCATAAATTGTGCATCTTGTCTACTAAGTACTGGATTCATATTCTTTCGAATCGGAACCTCAGAAAATATTACATCTATATTTGAATAAAAATACTGTAATCGCCCTGTTCTATAAAATAAACTCGTTAATACACTACATGATATGCCATAGGTTAATGGCAAGTGATGATACGTTAACCCTTCTGCTACTGATTCAGGTAATTTCATACAAACAAAACAATTACTAACCTCCATAGTATCTACATATTGAAATAATAACTTTGTGAAAACATTCAAACTAGTGTTGTTATCTGTTACTTCATGATGCAAATCTGGTTCGTCTTCTGCCTTTAGTTCTACTCTATTACTCTCCAAGTTATCTGTCCTTTCCTTGGTTTCGTTGTTAATCTTTTTATCTATTATCATTAGATAAGGAATTGCTACGATCACAACTAACCAAACTATAAGCATTACTACCAAATTGCATATGCATATAGCACAACATCTTTTACAACCCTTTTTCTTTGGTCTTCCAGTAGCTCTATCGTCAGACGTTTTTGACAAGGAAGATTGCTCTTCTTATCGTTTTCTTCAAATCTTTTACGTTCTCAAGGAGGTTTTATTTCTTTTTCATAAGTCAGTTCTGCACTGGTTCCTTCGTCACAACTTTCACTTCATTCTGAGCTTTCGTAATCTTCAAGAATGATATAAGTCCAGTCAGGACCTTTAAATTTGTTGTTCACAAGTTTCAGTCTTTTACTTCTTCGTTTTTCACCTTTATTTTCTCTTCTCGTTTGGCTTGTTACTTCATTCACTTGTTCTGGATCTTCACTTCTGGTTGTTATGTGGTATTTTACTCTTTTGATGACACTAGGCCAATGATCACCTTTTCTTGTTTTCACTGTTTGCACTGTCTCTTTCTTTCTTTCTTCCAAAATTCTTTTGTTTTCAGGTTGTGGCACACTTTGGGTTTCTTCGATTTCAGTTTCTTCTTCTTGCTCTTTTCCAGGTCTTATTGTTATTTCTTCATCTGCTTCACTGTGGGTCTCTTGTAACTGATCTTGTTCTTGATTTACTATTTCATGCTCGAGATTCTCAAGATCTTCTTCTGTGTAGTTTTCTTGATCTAACTGGTTCTGATCAGGGCTTATTGCACTTTGTACTTCTGCAGCCTGACTGCGTTCTTCTAGACCTGTCTGTCCCTGCTCAAATGTCGTTTGTTCTTCTTTAATTTGAGCCCAGTTTCCTCTCCCTATCTGTTTCTGCTCAGGTTCTTGTATTTGTTCTTCTTCTTCTTCCTGAGCTGCTTCTTCTTCACCTATCTGATCTTCTTCAATTTCCTCTAAATTTACTTGACTTCTGGTTCTGTTGTAGATTTCAGGTATTTCTACCAATGGTATCCAGTCCTGACTTGTGCTCGGTTGTTCTTCAGCTTCCTTCGAATCTTGTTCCTGAGATTCTTCAGCTGGGCAACCTTCAGCTTCCTCAGTTACTGATGCTGTCTGAGGATTTTCTTCTTCAGGATCTGGTACTCTTTTGGTGTGGCTTACATGAATCCAATTAGGAAATCCTGCACACTTTACTGCTGTGTTCGTAATCAGTATGACCTGACAAGGTTCGCCCCACCTAGGTGATAGACACGTTTCTCTGGTGTGATTCTTCACTACCACCCAGTCTCCGGGACTCAGATCATGTTCTTGTTCAGGCTGCCTGGAAACTGCGTCTTCTCCAACCTGGTGAGAGGCAGAACGCACTAAGTCAGCCAGTCCTTTGCAATAATCCAGAACCATATCATCAGATATATTCAGCAGTTTATTCGTGGGAACATGTGCTTGTCTCATTGCTCTTCCCATTATTATCTCGTGTGGACTCAATCTGGTGTTTCTATCAGGGTTGCTTCTGATTCCCATTAAAACAAGAGGCAATGCATCTGGCCAATTTAATGATGTTGAGGCACACATTTTTCCCAGTCTGGATTTTATCGTGCCATTCAATTGTTCCACCACTCCAGAAGCCTCTGGACGATATGCACAGTGCAATTTTTGTTCAATTTGGAATGCTTCACAGATTATCTTAACCACTTCACTGTTAAAGTGCTTTCCTCTATCTGATTCCAAAGTTACTGGAAAACCAAATCTAGGAATGAGTTCGCGTAGCAACAACTTTGCGACTGTAATACTGTCATTCCTTCTGGTAGGGTATGCCTCCACCCACTTGGAAAATAAACACACTATGACTAACGCATATTTCAGCCCTCTACATGGTGGTAACTGAATGAAATCAAATTGCAGTCTCATGAATGGACCCTTTGCCTTTCCAATTTTCCCAAACCCAATTACTGTTTTTCTTCCTGGGTTATGCATTTGGCAAGTTAGACATCTCTGGCAAAGACTCTCTGCTACTGCCCTAAACCTTGGATTGAACCAATTTTGTCTAACGAGCCTAATCATTGCGTCTCTCCCTACATGTGTGTCTCCATGATACATCCTAGCCATTTGTGAAAGCAGACAATCAGGCATGACTGGTCTGCCATCAGCACAAATCCATACATCATCCTCTGTCTTTTGAGAACATCCCGTTTTAATCCATGTACTCTTTTCACTCTCATCAGCATCATCTTGCAATCGTTTTACATCATTCCATGTTTCCGGAGGTGCACACAGCATAAGTTGGCAGCTGATTCCCATTCTTTCCACCCTCTTATTTACTGACAACAGGTTTTTGGCACAATGTTGGGCCACAAGATCTGCATATCTATTACCAACTACCACCCAGTCATCTCCTGACTGATGTGCGGCACATTTCACCACAGCCAATTCTTTTGGTGATTGTATTGCTTCCAGTAGTTCTTTTACGAACTGTCCATTTTTAATGGGGGATCCTGAAGAAGTCATGAAATCCCTCTGCATCCATAATTGGCCAAAATCATGCACAACCCCGTAACCATACTGGCTATCAGTGAATACAGTAACCCTTTGTTTCCTCCCAATTTTGCAAGCTTTTATCAAAGCAATCAATTCAGCTATTTGTGCAGATTTTACTCCTGGTAAATAGGATGCTTCGACTATTCCAGTTAGTTCGCACACTGCGTATGCTGCAGTTAGTTTTCCGTCTTCATGCCTTTGGCATGAGCCATCAACAAACAGCTCCCTGTCTGGTTCCCTGAGGGGCAGTTCCTGAATATCAGGACGCGGCTTCGTGCACAACTCGGTGACTTGTAAACAATCATGCTCTTCTTCGTCATCTTTTACTTCCTCATGATATGAGTCTGGTAGTAAGGTAGCTGGATTCACTATGGTGCACCTTACAATGGTCACATTTTCAGCACCTAATATTATTCTTTCATATTTAGTCAGCCGACTAGGAGTAAGATGCTGAGTTCGTGTTCTTGTCAACAAAATCACAACTGCATGTGGAACGAACACTTTTGCAGGGTGTCCCATTACAATTGACTCACTTTGCTCAATGCTCAGACAGGTAGCCGCTACTGCTTTTAAGCAGCCTGGCAATGCGGCTGCCACTGGGTCCAATGTAGCAGAAAAATATGCTATAGGACATCTGTCTAAACCATGTCTCTGGGTTAAGACCGAAAGTGCACAATATTCTCTTTCATGGCAGAATAATGCAAATTTTCTCTTATAATCAGGCATGCCTAGGGCAGGTGCTGCACACAAAGCATTTCTTAATTTTACAAATGCACCTACGCTTTCATCATCCCATTCAACTGGGTCCTTCGCCTTCTTTTTCGTCAATTGAATTAATGGCTTTGCCAACAGGGAAAATCCTAATATCCATTGTCGACAATATCCTACTATTCCAAGGAACATTCTTACTTCTCGTTGAGAGACAGGCATCTGCATTTTCTTGATTATTTTTATTCTCTCAGCTGTTATTCTCCTTCTGCCCCTCTCAATCTGATGTCCTAGGTACTTAACTGCTGTTGTACAGAACTGCAGTTTTTCAGGTGAAACTTTATGCCCTTCCTCAGCTAAATGATTTAATAATGCAATGGTGTCAACAACACAGTCCTCTCTAGTATTAGATGCCACTAGTAAGTCGTCTATATACTGTACTAAGACTGAGCTTCCTGGCATCACTAATTTCTCTAGGCACTTTTTCAATATTTGATTGAAGATGGAAGGACTTTCCGTGTAGCCCTGAGGAACACGATTCCATACATAGACTTTGTTCTCAAATTTAAATGAAAATAGATACTGACTATCTGGATGCAATGGTATGGAAAAGAATGCCTGGCATAAATCAATTACAGTAAACCATCCTGCACTCCAAGGAATCTGGTATAGGATCACTGCAGGATTTGGTACTATAGGACAACAGGGTTCCACAATCTTATTTATTTTGTGTAAATCTTGAACAATCCTATATTTTCCACTAGGTTTCTTCAAACCCATGATTGGTGAGTTACAAGGGCTACTCATTACTTCCTTTAGTATTTCTTGTTTTACCATTCTGTTAACTTCTTCAATGACTCCTGCTTTTACTTCTGCACTCATTTTATACTGTCGGGTGTTTGGGAAAATCGCACCTTCTTTTACAGTAATCTTAACTGGGTCTATTTTGGCCATAAGTCCTACTTCTTTTCCCGTGAAATCCCATACCATGGAATTCACTGTAGTTTTCAGTTCTTCTGGTAACTCGTCTTTTGTAATCAAAGAAAACATCTCATCTACTTCTGTACCTTGCTTTGCAATCATAAATTTATATACATGGTCTTCATCTGGGGTCTGAACTGCCACACCATCCGGCGTGCAGAAAATTGTACAATTCATTTTACAGAGCAAATCCCGGCCCAATAAATTTACTGGACTGGAATCACACACTACAAATTGATGCATTTCTCTAAAGTTTCCGATTTTTACTTCCATTGGTTCGGTAAGAGGTGTTCTAATCTTCTGATTAGCCACCCCCACAACTTGGATAGCTTATCCAGAGAGAGGAAGGTCTGGGATGTCTGCTGTTCTCACAGTAGACCTAGTAGCACCAGTGTCCAAAAGGAAAGTAATATCATTACCTTTCACCTTCCCTTCAACATATGGACCTGACAGATCTACCGGCAAGGATGCACCAAGTACGCACTCCTTCTTCCCCTCTCCCAGGCACCGTCATGAATTATAGGTACAAAAGTCATCCTGTAAAAGAAATTGTGATGTTACATAATCATTCTTACCACTTCCTCCTCGATATCCGACTTCTGTACCGTGCTTTGCTCTGCTTACATTACCCTATATAGGTGCAGGTGGTAACTGACTCTGAGGATTTACACCCTGCTGTGAGTCATTCTGCGTCTGTGGATTTAAATTTTGATTTGGGCTATTATTATTCCGAATCTTTTTACATTCATCCTTCCAATTTCCCGCACCTGTGACAAGGAAACTTCTTTTTAGCCTCTTCTCTGCTCATTCGTCCTCTCATTTTTCCTCCATTCCCAGTGTCACCATTCGTTCCAGAATCTTTTCCTTGATTATCATTTGGATTATCCAGATTAATTCCCTGTTTCTCAGCCATTTTTACTTGAGCCCACATCACTTTCTCTTGCAATTTCTTATGCCTATCTTCAATATCATCTCCACAATATTTGGCATATTTCAAAATCTCGTCAATCGGTTTCCCTTGCCAGCACAGCATGTGCTGCTTAATCATCTGACAAATCTCTGGCTTCAGACCGTAAACAAATCGGTAAACAAACTGACTCATGTTTTTATCTCCAATGTCCTCAAATCCACTATACTGCTTAAATACCTGCAATAAACGCTCATAGTAGGCATGTACTGATTCACTTGCTTCTTGGGTAGTCCTGTCTATTTTCACCCAATCTGTTTCCTTTGGTGGAATTTTCCCTTTCAGGTAAGTTATTACATCACTTGACGGGGCACCTGTCTTTGGATCTCTAGAATACTCTTCACTTGGCCAATCGACTGTGATTTTGCAATCTGTCCACAAATCGGCAGGTACCACTATGTCAAACAATCCATCTAAATCTTTCAACAATACCTTTGACACTTTCACAAACCTCTCAACCTGCTTGTACCATTTAATTGGCTTTTCTCTTAATTTTGGAAAATCATTCGTAAATGACAAAATATCCTGTCTGCTCCATGGGACATGTACATATCCCCCTCCTGGAACTTCTTGCATCGGGTACATTTGATCTCCTTTCCCTGTTTCCTTCATCAAATATTCAGAAGTTGTTCTACTGTATCGTGCCTCTTCCTTTTTCTTGGTCCATCTAACTTTCCATTTATCTAGCTCTCCCCATTTCTGTAGAACTGTCATTAATTCTTTTACTTGTAATTTTCTACCAGAGGCATTCATATTTTCCAAATCTTTGTCTGAAAAATCTGCTCTATAAGGTTTTTGTAACACCTTTGACTTCCCTATTTCAATTCCCATCTGTTGAGCTTAATCTGATAATCTCTCATGAAATATTTTTGCATTTCTTGTGATGCTTCTGCATACGAACAATAGTTCTTCTTCATCGTAAGTATTTAGGCGATCTACTCCTACATTTCCTGCTATCATTTCTTCTAACTCAACCTTTAATTTATAAATATCCACGATCTTTGGGGGTGAGTTCTGTTTGTCTGATCCTTGTGCCCACCTTTCTAAGTCTTCAGGTGTAACTACTGTGGCACATTTCGTTCCTGATGAAGTTATTATGTTTACATCTTTAGAACAACTAGGAGTTACTCTTCTTGGAGTATTATTTTCCAAATCTCTAATGGGCAAATCCATTAATGAAATCATAGACTCACAATCACTAAAGTGATCCTCAACCATTACTACTGCTTCTGGTCTAGGAACATTCACAGCTGTAGGCATAACTAAAGGTTTGGGATAAGTTACTTTGTCACCATATATAGGAACCACTGGACCAATCGTTACAGGTATGGTCAATGAATCTGGATGAACACTCAATTGTGTTACTTTCTGAATTAATTCTGCTCTGTTTTTATCTATAGCTTCTTTTTCTTTATCGTGAAGTACTCTACTAACTGGTGAATCATGCAATACTTGTGGTACCAAAGGTGTTCTTAACAAGGGTGCACTTGGGGTGCATCCACTTGTCCCTTCCTGATATGGTGGTGGATTCTTTAATATATCTTCCATAAATTCGTCTTCGGAATCTCCAAATCTAGTCAGATGTTTTGTCTTTTCTGTGCATTTATTCCCTACTGATTCTTCTGCCATTAATATAGGATACAGACCCTCTGTAAGCATTGCTCTTCTCCACTGTTTCATCTGACCGTCCCATGACTCATTTTGATATCTAGGGAAAAATCCCAGATAACCCCTATTACTTCTGGATCGGTCACGTTCAAATGCCTCGGTTTCCCACTCTTCTAAGGCTTTGTATTGAGTTAATCTAGGTCTGGGTTCTAAGTCATTCATTCTTAGTCTCAAATTTTGAAGAATTCTTCCATTGAAAGTACCATTTTCGGGAAAAGCTAATATTTCATCATTTTTGGTATATTCCATCCAATTTTCTATCCATACACAAGTATGATAACCTCTCTCCATCATCATGAATGAAGCGGGCGTTTTAGCTGGTGGAATGATAATTCCTTCCCTAGTTTTGATTGGTTTGTCCTTTTTAAAATAATTCTTAACCTTCTGTAGGAATGACATTTTTCTCTTTTCTCCGTACATTCTGGGTAAATATCTATTTATCGAATTATATTCTGCAAACCCTAAGAATCTCCTGTCTGGACGAGTTCCTATTAAAGTCGGATCGCGTTTAAACATACAACTTCCACTGTCCACTAAGATTTTGACTTCTATGATGATAACCAATTAAATTCCAGCTAACAATTGTCTCTGAACCAATCCTAGCACAGCTTTTCCGTGACGTCTATCTGACGACCCCTCCTTTACAAGAGTCTTTTTACGCCGGCGGTTTTCAACCAATCCCAGCGCGGCGTTTTGTGACGTCAGCTTCCTCTCTGGTAACTGACCCTCCCTTTACAAGATTCGTACGCAAATCTTTAAATTCTCTATACTTCTTTAAAATTCAGTAACAACATAAAACATTCGCTATCGTGCCAGTTTTGCTAACTTGAAAAGATAGATTCTCTCACTTCTTAGTAAAACTCTTCCGTTTACTAATCATACACTACGAGTAAAACACTTCCGTCTACTCTTCACACAAGTTTCAGAAATACCTGTTACTTCTTCAACGTTACCCTTTCTAGGTGATATAACATCAAATTTTCACTAGCATATTCCCTTGCTATTAATCACACACATAGAGTCCCTAACAAGTACTGATAGCCCTACTTAACTTTTCAGTACTATTTCTGCCTGGCAGATAACCTCACTGCAGTATGGTTTCCACTTACCAACCGCTTCTCAATATTCCCCGGGGATTCTAGACAACATAAAACAAACTTTAAACAAAATAGCGGATGTTAGTTCATAAAAATAAAATTCTCATTACCCAATTAACAAAGTAGAACCATAACCGTCCTCTGCTTACCAGAAAACTGATCCAGCGGGTTACTAGCAACAAGCATTCATACACAAAATACTCACTTGGGCCCATACATTCATACTACGCTAGCAATTTCCGCTGGTGGGTCAGTTGGTACTCTTTATCAAAATTCCCTGCTACCAATTACCTTCTGATTGAAGAGTAATGACTTACCAATGAACCCTTTGATAATTGGGAAGTTTAAAATGAGTGACGTTCCATACAATTCTTAATTCTGAAATAATCACTGAGTCAAGAAGTTTTAAAATATTTATCTAAAGTTTTAGCAGAGTAAATACAGAACCACATGATACTTAGATCGGATATCAAGGGTAAAGCACAAGAATTAATTATTTATAAATGACAGTCCCTTAGGAAATGAGAAGATAGAGACAGCAGCGCAACAAAGGTTGCATTTATATTTACCTAAAGTGCGAGAACCAAACCCCTTGGCCAAGGAGTTGGAGAGATAGGACCCTGGAAGGATGAAGAGCAAAGACCTCCTCCCGGATCAGGACAGGACCGGTGACCTCTCTACCTACGACGCCTGCGTCGTTCCCCTCTCTGGTACTTCGCTTCTCCTCGATTCTCTTGTGACTTCTTCTAATGGACTCCGCCGCCCCCTCCTCAGGACCTCTCTGGACAGCGATTCAGTCTGCATGGATCTCGAACCTCGAACTCTCCTTCATCTACCGAACTTCCTCTCTCCTCTCTGGTCTCTGGATTGGACCGGTCTCTCTCTGGTCTGGTCTCATCTGACTACCTAATTAACTAATACTATATCTATTACACCCTTCTACGCCCATGTACCTCCCCTTAATGTTGCAGAATTATGGGGCCACTACTTCTGATTGGACAGGGACAGGGGGTTGATTTTCACACCATATTGATTTAATTCATTTTCTTAAAGTCCTTTGTTTTAAAATACCGCCCATCAATTTTAATACATTTGCTTTATTTCCCACCCGTCTCATGACAAAGTTTATACATCTTCATGTACATTGTTACATTTTTATAGGGACATTCATGAATACAATAATATTGGCCATCAGGTCATGGCCTTGGACGACGTCCAGGTTGACTTCATCCTTTTCTTTCTGGGCAGCCATTCAGGGAGCATGCGCAGAACCATGGTCACACGAGTTTTCACTTCACCAACCCCAGGCCCATATTTACGAACTAATAAAATCAAAGAAGAAAATATTAAAATCACAAATAAAATGTTTCACTGTATTCCCACTATTTCTATTCTATTCCCATTTTACTCATAAATTCTGTCCCGCATTAATAGCGTTAGTATACTACTATTTAAATAAACATAAGAGCAAGCGGTAGCATGTGAAAACATAGAGCAGCCATTTTAATGCACACTGCGCAGAAGCAAGAGTTTCCCTCCAAGCAAAGAAAGACGTCACACCATGTGATATGGTTGAGACATGCGCAGTAGAGTTCCCACGCTTTAGCGGCCATTTTAGAATAGACAAACGTTACTTGTTAGTGAAAACACATAGGCAAGCTTCCTTACTACTTGTGTCTGTGTATGCAATGATTAATACGAACAATACAATTTAATACATTAATACTTTTGAGAAGATTGCATCCGAGCAAGTCTCATTTGTGACTCCTTGCTCCATCAGGGCCATAAACTACTAACCTGACCAGTGGGATTGCGGGACCCCCTAAGGCTTGGCCCCTCCCCACTCCTGCGCTCTATACCAGAACACCCCCCCCCCCTGCACTGGTCACATCTGGGGCCATAATCCCCGTTCTCCTCTTATTCTCCACCCTAGACGGAAAAGTTTTAATAACGCACCATACTGCATAGTTAACGGTTTATGTTTAAATTTACAACATTTCATTGACTTAAATCTCTTAGGGCACAGACATCCAGCAGCTCCCTTCCACTAGATGGACTGCATATATTAATAAGATAGTTAATTGGACATTACATCGCTACACATCTTGGGGCCTCAAACCTCACCAACTACACCCAGGCGGGATTACCCCTGCAACAGATATCATACATACAATGATAAAACTTGAAAAGGGGGAGAACATGATGTAAAATACTTTGTGCAAATTTGGTGTAGTGCATAATGCACCCCTGTTATAACCTGTACCCAATGCAAAATTATAAGTTGTCATATGTGCAACAGATTGACCTAAATGACAATAAAAATATGTTTGAAAAAAAGTAGGCACCGATCGATGCTATCCAAGCAGGCGTAGTTTAAGTTCGGAAGATATTTCTCGCCGAGTATGAACCCGTCATTGCTATCCAAGCAGGCCTTGTTTTAGTTATGAAGATATTTAATGCTAAATATGCACCTGCCAATACTATCAAAGAAGGTATTGTTTTGTTCATTGAGATAGTTCTTGTTAAATATGCACTTGTTATTGCTGTCCAAGCAGGCATTGTTTTGGTTTCTAAATGAAAAATAATTGGAGTGACATTGAGGAATTTTTCTTTATGCACTTGGGGGACATTCTGCATTTTTCTAGTGTTACTTACTTTCCTTTCTTTCCACTGCTGAGCCCAGTTTCTGTGTATATTGCATGAGTCTTGGTAACAGGACATGCCACTCAGGTCCACAAGCATCGAGAAATGCAGCACCATTGGCTATCTACAGAAAACACAACAGCACTGATCCTATCCAAGGCTGCAGGATCGCCCCCCGCCCCCTAACAGTCAGGGTTGGCGCCAAAACTCACTTTCTCTTAATGATTGGTCAATGCCTCAATGATGTTTTCAGCTCAGTTCAACTTGAGCTATTATTCGGAAATGTTGTAATGGGTGTCATGGTTTCAATTGACAGGCCTGGTTTCATTCTTTTTTTGGTGCTGCCTTTGCAGCCCCTGCGTCCAGGAGTCTCTTGTGCAGTGCCAATAGTACCATAGAGAAAGCAATTTGTAGGAGCTGTTGTCACTGGCAGCCTCTCAACGACGTTCCTGGGTCTTTTTTAATAGCTATATCATTCAAATTCATTTCATTTCACCCATACGTATTATTCTAAAGAGACTGACTATCCTCAATTATTATCACCGTGGTTTTCCTCTCTGGTGTTTGCTAACTGAGAGAATATACACACGTTCCTGCTCTAAGGCAGTGGGATGAACAGAATGATTGCAAGGAAACACTGTCTTGTTTTCCCACTCCTCATAAAATGGAATTCGTATCAGATGCACCATGTCGCCCATTTAAAAAAAATATAATTAAAACTATATACACTGCTTAGAAAACATGTTCGGATTTCACAAAATGGAGATCTGCTATCAAATTTCCGAATTGTCTTTGAGGCAGATGCAAAAAAGTTCCCTAGGTGGTTTATGCAATATTTATTCCTATGTTTACTGACACATTTATATACGCTTTCTTGCAGAGTGTGCCTAGTCACTGGCAGTAGCCTCTGTAGAGTTAACCATCTACTTTATGGCAGTTTATTAGGCATAACATGAGCACACTGAATGCCTCAGGGCACCATGTGCCCGAAAATGAGTCAGGTGGAGACCGTAGCGCCTTGACAGGGGGGACTGCGAGCGACTCCAGGCATCTTCCGCTCTTCTCCCCAGGAGGGGACTCCACTGACCAGCATCCTCAGCGCGCGGACGCGCTGAAAAGGAGCGCGCTGTCCCGCAGCGCGGGACGCGCGCGGGCGAAGCCCGGGCCAAGGGCGGGCCCGTCCACGCCCGTCCACGCCCGGAGGAGGCTGGGCTGGGCAAACTCTCTGATATTTGTGCTCTGGACCGTTTGATCGTTTGAGACTGAAAGGTATTGTTGTTATTGTACACTTGTTTACAGTTTAACAAACTTTATATTGGGAATTTTTTTTTTTTTTTTTTTTTAAATTTCACTGACTGGGTGTGATATTCAGTTACTAGAAGCGAATATGAGTAAAAGGAAGGGAAGTAAAGAAAAACATATGGGTGGACCAATTGGGACTCTGGACGCATTTCTAACGAGGGCTGAATCAGTCCTTGTCCACGAAATTGAACTAACTGAGAGGAGGCTCTCTTTGGACTCACATATTGCACATAAACGCTGTTCGCTAGGAAGAACAACTATCGCAGATTCCCAAGACTCTTTGGACGCCCTAGTATCAGTGACAGAACTGGTGCAGTCTGATGGCGGGTTGGGCATTCCTATATCTATGGGTCAGCCCACGTTATCTGATGATACGACAGGTTGTCAGTCTGTGTCTCAGGGGCAGACCATACCAATATTCCCACAGAATAGTAATTTTGTACCCTCCATTGTAAAGAAAAGAGGAGGAGGGCCATTAAAGCAACGAACAATGAAAAGGACTCGTCTGGAGAAACATGTGGGGGGTTCTTGTTTATCTCCCCCCAAAACGATGCGAATTACAAGGTCTAAGGTCATGGCTAAGGCTCTTAATATGCAACTTAATCAGCAAATCCCAGTGGTAAATGATTCTGCCCATGATTTTGCCTTTTTAAATAAAATTGAATTAATGGTTTCTACACTTTTAACTCCTCTAACGTGTAAACTATCTTTAATTGAGGAAAAGCTAAACTCTTTGGAGGCAATGTTTTTATCAAAACAAAATCCCGTAAGGGGTAATCAGTTAAATGAGGAAGTAAGACTGACCTCAGGTGCGGTTCCTCATGTGCTGGTGGATAATTTGGGTAGTGATGCCCCACAGATTTTGGCAGGGGCGCAAGCCCAATTGGTGGCACCCAAAGAGAGTGTCACCTTGATACATGGCGATTCCCAAGCGAATTTGAGTGATTCGAATGACCGGTTTTATTCTTTGCAAAATAGTCATGCAAATATATACAATCCCCTATCTCATTTTAGAAGTACACGTAACGCATCCCGGCCATTAGTGGATACTTTCCTGCCTACCCCCTTGCTAAACACAGTGAATTCAGAAAAGGGAACCACAATTACCTGTGGGAGGGGGGCTGTTCATCATTCTGCTGAGGGCCTGAATGCTAGAGACAGGATAGATCTTCCGCCAGCAGCTTGCCCATATGTGATTGTTTTGGCTAATGTACCGGCATTAAAATTAAAGCAAATAGAATCTACTGAACAGCTGATCCATAAAGCCCAGTATTGGCTTACTAATTGTGCGGGTGACAACTATAACATATATGGACATGTGATTATGGCCAGGAGAGTTAACTGGATAAGTAAGGCCCCCAAAACTTTTAAAGGGGATTGCATTATTATTAATTTTGACAACCAAAATGTGGTGGGGCAGTTACTATCTGTTCTGCCAAGTTTTCCTTCACCCCATTCAGAAATCTGTGCACTTCCACTTGTTTTTTTTTATAAACCGCACAACTTTCTAGAGGCTTCGTCAAATAGAAGGAATGTGAGTAATAGACTTGGGTATCCTGTTCCTAACTTATGTGCTACCTCAACAGTTTTACCTCTCTCTCTTAGTAACCGTTTTTCAACATTGGACGGTATGCAAGACTGTGATTGACTGACAGGGCAGACTTCATCACATATAGAGTCAGCTGATTTAGTCTTGGAATTTATATCACCTGTAGTTTCTGTTTTAACTGTGGACGCCCATACACATCCAAAAACGAAGGTATCTGGTTTGACTGTGCCCCAGACTACGCCTCATATAGATTGTTCTACGTCTTCCGTAGCAGTGATGTCGTGGAACATTGCTGGGTTTAACCAAAAGAAAGCAAATAATGAGTGGCTTTCCCTTATAACATCTAAGGATATAGTGTGTC
The DNA here is from genome assembly GCA_963921515.1 of Calotriton arnoldi. NCBI lineage: Eukaryota > Metazoa > Chordata > Amphibia > Caudata > Salamandridae > Calotriton > Calotriton arnoldi. The sequence continues at coordinate 145,443 of CAWUFW010017889.1, forward strand.
TACAGGAAACCTGGGAAATTAATTCAATACATCTTAATGGGTACTGTTCATATCATACGCCAGCAAAACCGTCGGTATCGGGCCGCGCTAAGGGAGGTTTGTTAACCTTACTTTCTAATAGCTTCCCATTAAAAGTAAAACGATTTTTAAATACATCATCATTTTATCACATTATAGTCTTGGAGCAGGGTGCTGATAAATATTGGCTACTTGTAAATTTCTACAATAATAATTTTGGTAATAACCAAGTTGCGATATTGGCACCACTAGAAAGGGATATTGCTAATTTAGAGAAAACACTTAGCAAACCCTGTGATATAATCTGGCTTGGCGACTATAATGCTCATCCATGTGATAAAGTAGATACTCCGGCATGTGGGATACTAGATGATGATGGGGACTGTGTCTTACATTTTGACCATACTGATTATGGTTCTGGGCTAAATAGACTACTCATCACTAGGAATCTTGTGTTTTTAAATACTATTGATACCTCAACTGGGCACTTAGATTGTACCTTTTTTAGTCGTACCTCCTCTTCTACACTTGACTATATTCTGGTCTCTAATTCTATAAGGAAATATTTTGCCCCACTACAGATTAAATTCTATGTTTTTAGTGACCATGCGGCGATCACTTTTTTTATCTCTTCCTTAAAAAAAGGGGAATGTCGTTTAAACCTCCCCATAGTACCAGTGATTGGAAGGGTAAATGGGATCGTCCCGAAATGGGAGAAAGTTGACCCAGAGAAATTTTTGGTTACAATAGGTAGGAAGTGTGCCTTAGAGATAAGGCTATGCCTAGATCCCTCAATCACTGATGGAATGGTCAATGCTTTTGAACTGATACTGAGGGAAGTTAAGTTTAACCTTATGTGCCGCATCCGTAATAGATCCCCTAAGACTTGTACTTGGTTTGATGAAGATTGCCGAACTGCACTTGGAAATCTACATGTGGCCCTTAAAGTAATACCACGTAACCAGCATCTGATTACATCTCTACGGCGGGTCTATAAGGAAGCCAGAAGGGTAAGGCAAAACGCTCTAAAAGAAGAATGGTGGGACAGCCTATATGAAGCTGTCCTAATAAAAAGTTCACAGGCATTTTGGTCTGTAATAAATGCACCCTTTTTAAAAGATGAATTAACTATATCTTTAGATAGTCATGTTCTTGAGGAGGATTGGGTCACACATTTTGAAGCTTTGTTTGGGGCCTTGGAGGAGGTATCTATTCAGCCTCCGCCTCCTGGCTCTGATAACGTAGGAATAGATGTTTGGTTTACAGTAGACGAAACTAAATACGCTCTTAGCCAATGTAAACGAGGGAAGGCACCAGGGCCGGACGGTGTTCCGATCGACCTTTTTTTAGACAATCAAGACCTTTGGGCTCCGCTTCTAACTAATGTTTTTAACAATATTTCTCAAACTGGAGCACCCCAGTCGTGGAAAACGACTGTAATTGTCCCAATCTATAAAAAGGGAGATAGGACATTGCCAATTAATTACAGGCCGATATCTTTGATAGATTCCACAGCAAAATTAATGGGACGGCTCCTTTTAAATAGACTCGAGGTCTGGGCAATGGAGAAGAATATTATTATCCCTACTCAATATGGTTTTAGGAAAGGGAAAGGAACGGTGGATCAGTGCCTGAACTTGAACCTGATAATAGCAAAATATACGGCTGCAAAAAATGCCCACTTGTATCTTGCCTTCATGGATCTGTCCGCAGCCTTTGACTGCGTGGCACAGCATAGGCTGTGGCAGATCATGGAGGCAATGGGAGTTGAGATCCAGATCATACGTATTATCCAGGATTTGTATAGTGGGGCCTCAGCCTCTGTTCGTTTTGGGAAAAATGGTGAGTGTACGAGACATTTTAAAATTGCAAGAGGTGTACGCCAGGGGTGCGTCCTTGCCCCTTTTTATTTTCATTGTATACCAATGCTGTTGAATCTGCCCTAATTGGTATTACTCCAGATGTCCCTTACATTAAGTCTATGCAGGTACCTTTACTCCTCTATGCGGATGACGCAGTGATCTTAGCTCGCACTGGTAATGCACTGCGCCGGATAGTAAGGGAGTATATTAAATTTATGAATGATCTGGATATGAGAATTAATTTTTCCAAGTCTTTTGTGTTAGTGGCAGGTGCTAAACAGAGGAAACAGCCCAATATCCATATTGAAGGGGGTAAAATGGAAGTGGTAGATTCTTTTAATTATTTGGGGATTGTGTTTAATGGACAATGTAATTGGAAGTCTATGATTGAAAATAGGTGTCTGCAGATGGAGAAGACTATTGGGGCCCTTAGTAAATTTGTAAAAAAGATTGGATCGAAACCGATTGAAACTATAAAGAAAGTCTATCAGGCTAAAAGTGTATCTGTTGCAACATATGGAGCAGCAGTGTGGGGTGTTGTAGATTGCTCGAAACTACAAATGATTGAGGATACCTTTTTGAAGAAATTAGTTTCCTTACCCAAATCCTGTTCTAATTTTATTTGTCACACTGAATTAGATGTCCCTTATATCTGTGACAAAATCTCTATTTCACCTGTTTTATTGTGGCATTCGATTTGGCGTAAGGACACTCTTGCGCTAACTAGAGATATAATAAATGATGTCCAGAAGTTAGATGGGGCTAGTAGGATTAGATGGATATGTTATGTAGAATCCACACTTAAGGCAGTTGGGTTACATGAATTGTATACTAACCCTGTGTCATGTTGCTCTGTTTCAAAGAAAGAGTTAAAATACCAATTACTGTCTAGATTACAAGTAAGGAGGCAGAACGCTAATTTTAGCCTGACAACTGTTAGAACATTTTCTGCTGTTCCAAGTATTACGTCACTGGATTCTAATACAACTTATCTGTCTTTTGTCACTAACCAGCAACATAGATTCATATTAGTGAGATTGCGGTTAAATTATATCCCTTTGATGTTAGGATTTCCATCAAAAATGTATGCACTTTCTGAATTGCCTCTTTGCACATGTGATGATTTATCTATTCAGAATAATCTTCACTTTTTATTTTTTTGTAAATTTTATCAGGAACAAAGAAAAAGGTTTATTATCCCTCTTATACGCAAGATGAATTTTAAACAGTGTCGTGTGGCCCTTTTTTACTTACAGCTATTGTCTGACCCTTTTACATGTTTTTCACTGGCGTCCTTTTTCCTGTTAGCATTGAAGAAGAGAAGATTGACTTTTTAATCTGTTATTTGATATATTTACTCAAGGATGGACTTATGTATAAGATTATGAGATCAATTGGTTTTATATTACTGGGTTTGTTATGTAAAATTGTAAATATTGGACTGTGCTATAATGTAACTGTTTTTAGTATACTTTTTATGCCACCATTTTGGTAGGCGAAATAAAGTTATTTTGATGATGATGAGTCAGGTGGAGCATCATCTCTGGGGGAGACACAACTTTACCTGATCACTAGCAGCTGGGTGTGCCCGCACCAAAATTTACCAGGGGCTCAGACGCCATGCTCTATGTCACCAGCCAGATAATCTGGCCGGTAAAATCAAGTGCAGGCTTAGCAGGGGGTTATGGGTACAAGACAACCCAGCTCCATTCTAAACACCTACTACCGCCCTCGAGTGCATGCAAGGCTCCCCCTTGCCTGCCACAGCCTGCTTAGTTGGCTTAGCCATGCCCCACCCCCGCTTCTCCCTTTCTGCATAAGCCCCCTGCTCCCATTTACCATTTGGCAAATGGGAGTCGAATTGTCCCCAGAACGGAGAATCCTCATGGGTAGAAAAGACCTCCCAATCCTGGATCTGCGTGCTATTACCGATTCAGGGTGCAATTTACCATCTGGAATTGATGATTCTGGAGCTACTTGTAACCATTGCGTAAGGGTTAAGGGTGGTGCGGGTGAAGGGGGAAACAACAGATCACAGCAACATGAGGAGGAGAGGATAAGGCGTGAAGGACGTCCTGTTTCTTAGCATTCAGCACATACATACATTTGTCTTTTTTAAGAGTTCCTAGTTGTCTTATGCTTGTGGAAAGAAAATTATGAAATAGTCATCCTATGTCATACTTGATTCTGTATCTTGTTTGTGATGTGGTAGGGCATATTTACAAGCCCCATTCGCCACGGAGCGTCACTTTTTCTGACGCTCCAGTGGCGTTGCGCCTTTCCCGATATTTACAAGGTGGCACTAAGCCACTTAACATGTCTTAATACCAACTTGTAAATATGCCCCTTTCCGCCACAGTCCTCTGCGGCAAAGGTGTGTGCGATGGGTGTTGCAGTGGGCGTTCCACCGCAACACCCATGGCTTTTTGACTCTGCTCTAGATTTACAAGGCGGAGGCAGTGCCAAAAGCGAACGCCACGGAATACCTGGTCTTAGCATGGCGATACGAGCAGAAATTATTAATTTCAGCACACAAAGAAAGAGCAAATCGCCAATTATTAATTGTTCATGTGCAGGAAGGTGTCCCTTCCTGCAGATAAACAATCACCCCTGCAGCGCAACCACCCTTGCAACATGGCGACAGGGTGCCTGCGCTGGCGCTAGGCAGCTTTTTTTGAGCCAGCGCTAGGAGAAACACAGGGGTGTGCCACATTGTTGTGAATACGGCGCATCCCTGCATTTTGAAAATGCCGGAGTGTGGTGTTGTCAAATTTGGTGTAGCACCTCGCTCTGACATTTTTTTGTAAATATGCCCCTTTGTGTGAAGCAATATCGTTCAAACTATTCTTTCTCAGAAACAACTTATGATTAGTATCTCAGGTATAAGACTAAACAGCCTGATGGATTGGAGTGAGGAGTATTATTGGCAAACCATTGATGATAAGGAGATTTTTATGAACTAGAGTGATTGGACAATTTCTTCGTGTGTTTGAGCTGTTAACCACCTGCTCACCACCTGCTCACCACCTGCTCACCACAGAGACCACTCAGCTTTTCTGCACATGTGTGTGTCTGAGACCTCTGAGTAAAAGGAGTGGGAAGAGATGTAGTCAGGTGTATATGTTGCAGATGGTAGGACTGGGTGACCTACATTGAACCCTGGTTTCTTTTCTTGATTGTGAAGGGGCAGTGCATTGTTTGGGCTGATGGTTGCAAGTAGTGGAGTCCGGCCCTCAATTTTGGGGACTGACACTTATTTTTTATCATCAGACTTTGATCCAAAGCAAAATAGACTAAGGTACAAAAGGGAGCAAGAAGGAGGAAGAGAAAGATGGAAAATCAGTGACAAAGGGAGAAAGCAGGGATGGAAAATAATCTGCAAGATTGAGAGGAGGAAACAGAAAATGTAGGGTGGTGGAAGAACGAGACATGCTGGGGTATCAAGATTAGGCAGTTTTGAAATTCAGCAATTCTGTTGTTTGACCACACCAGTGTGCAGCTTCTCTGAAAAAATATATTTGCCCTGTACTTATTTTTATTGATTTATTTTTAAATTAAGCACTGTGACGAGGTATCCTGGTAATTCACTCTGTCGCTCAGTCTTCCCATTTCTCTTCTTTGCCCAAAAAAATGCCATGTGCTAGAGGTAGTTCACTGCTCAGTGATCGAGCCACAATAATATCTATTAATTCACAGGGTTGTACTCAGTGTTTGTAGAGAGGAGCACCGAATTAACAAGCACTGGCAAAGCTAAGCATTAGTTAATTGAAGGTTTCTGCTCCTTTGTGAGTTGATGCCTAGTGTGTACCTAGAGATACTTTCCAGCCTGAGAAAGGGTCATTGTAGGCATTGTTAGTTGTCAACTTGTCAAGATTCAAGAATTTTTTCAAGATGAAATGCTTGCCCAGCTCACTCTTTCCTCTAAACTGCATGCTGGATACATTTTTATGGCAGATCTCCATGGTTGGTCTGTGACAGAATATAGGCCTGGGAACCAAATTAAAAGTGGCCCCGATCAGTGACTAAGATAGCCAAAAAAGTTTACAAATTAGGGCAGTTTTGAACTTGTAAAAATACCCTGCATAAGTGTTTTGCAAGGTATGGAATACTGCATGGATTTGAACTTGCAGCAGGCAATGTATGCTTGAACAGCAGGACAATTAACAATTAAACCGGCCCGGCTGACCATAAAACAGGCCCACAAACTGCCATAAAATCAGCCCAAACATACACCATGTCAATCTCCTCGACAACTGCCTGATTGCCCTATACATCAGCCCGACTGTGCTTCTTTCAGAAGCTGACATAGCAGTAAGAGTTGGACAAACGTTTTTTCAGGGCTGGACTTTTAGACATCCTGCAGACTATTTTTGTTCCAAAAAATCATGCATAATGCACGTAAGGGATTTTGGACATCCGGGTTAATCCATTACCTGTTAAATAGTCATTCACAATTTCCTTCCACCCACCAATGCATATAGTATGGCGCGATGGATCAACCCACTTTACCCATTAGCTCCCCTATCCTTAAATGACTGCAAAAAGCCCATGCACATTGTGCACATCCATCTAAAAGTAATTCCTTTCTCTTCAGTGACAAACCTGGTTCAAAGTGTATTTTATTTTAATAATTTATATTAACTTCGATGATGATTTAGTTTCTGTTTATTTTCAAAGTTACAGGTATAAAAAAGTTTCAAGTGACATTCTACATTTTACATTGTAGCTGCGCGCGGTTTGAGTGTTTGCTTAAATGGGGATACATTCTTGGCTCCTTAAGAAATAACAATAACAAAATTCACAGCACAAGATCAGTTGATGGGGGTGAGTGCTTGCAATGTTCAACACTCCGACCATCATCCCCTTTGGTTTTGCATTGTTCGCCCTAAGTTGGCAGGGTATGCCCAGACGTGGGTCCCTTGCTCACTTTGCCACTGGATTCAAGATAGCCTGGCTGATGACGGCTGTAAGCCAGAAACCGGTCCCAAGATGCTTGTTTCCGGTCCAGGGAAGACATGGCTTGGCAGTTCGGGCTGGACTTTTCCCATGAGGCACAGGGTCAGACTGATTTGCATATGGCCATGTCTGAACTGGGGTGGCGGAGTGAGCTAAAGAATGATGATGGATTAAACCCAGATCAGTTGACTGGGGGTGAGTGCTTGCAATGTTCAACACTCCGTCCATCATCCCCTTTGGTTTTGCATTGTTTGCCCTAAGTTGGCAGGGTATGCCCAGACGTGGGTCCCTTGCTCACTTTGCTACTGGATTCAAGATAGCCTGGCTGATGACGACTGTAAGCCAGAAACCAGTCCCAGGATGCTTGTTTCCGGTCCAGGGAAGACATGGCTTGGCAGTTCGGGCTGGACTGTTCCCATGAGGCACAGGGTCAGACTGATTTGCATATGGCCATGTCTGAACTGGGGTGGCGGAGTGAGCTAAAGAATGATGATGGATTAAACCCAGATCAGTTGACTGGGGGTAAGTGCTTGCAATGTTCAACACTCCGTCCATCATCCCCTTTGGTTTTGCATTGTTTGCCCTAAGTTGGCAGGGTATGCCCAGACGTGGGTCCCTTGCTCACTTTGCTACTGGATTCAAGATAGCCTGGCTGATGACGACTGTAAGCCAGAAACCAGTCCCAGGATGCTTGTTTCCGGTCCAGGGAAGACATGGCTTGGCAGTTCGGGCTGGACTGTTCCCATGAGGCACAGGGTCAGACTGATTTGCATATGGCCATGTCTGAACTGGGGTGGCGGAGTGAGCTAAAGAATGATGATGGATTAAACCCAGATCAGTTGACTGGGGGTGAGTGCTTGCAATGTTCAACACTCCGTCCATCATCCCCTTTGGTTTTGCAAGGATACATTTTTATGGCAGCTCTCCATGGTTGGACTGTGACAGAATATAGGCCTGGGAACCAAATTAAAAGTGGCCCCGATCAGTGACTAAGATAGCCAAAAAAGTTTACAAATTAGGGCAGTTTTGAACTTGTAAAAATACCCTGCATGAGTGTTTTGCAAGGTATGGAATACTGCATGGATTTGAACTTGCAGCAGGCAATGTATGCTTGAACAGCAGGACAATTAACAATTAAACCGGCCCGGCTGACCATAAAACAGGCCCACAAACTGCCATAAAATCAGCCCACACACACACCATGTCAATCTCCTCAACAGCTGCCTGATTGCCCTATACTTCAGCCCGACTGTGCTTCTTTCAGAAGCTGACATAGCAGTAAGAGTTGGACAAACGTTTTTTCAGGGCTGGACTTTTAGACATCCTGCAGACTATTTTTGTTCCAAAAAATCATACATAATACACGTAAGGGATTTTGGACATCCGGGTTAATCCATTACCTGTTAAATATTCATTCACAATTTCCTTCCACCCACCAATGCATATAGTATGGCGCGATGGAGCAACCCACTTTACCCATTAGCTCCCCTATCCTTAAATGACTGCAAAAAGCCTATGCACATTGTGCACATCCATCTAAAAGTAATTCCTTTCTATTCAGTGACAAACCTGGTTCAAAGTGTATTTTATTTTAATAATTTATATTAACTTTGATGATGATTTAGTTTCTGTTTATTTTTGAAGTTAAAGGTATAAAAAAGTTTCAAGTGACATTCTACATTTTACATTGTAGCTGCGCGCGGTTTGAGTGTTTGCTTAAATGGGGATACATTCTTGGCTCCTTAAGAAATAACAATAACAAAATTCACAGCACAATTAAAAGGCTTGTTATTTAAAAACCTCACTCGTAAGATGCTCATAATAGTGCATGTTTCTAATTAAAACAAATTGTATTGAATACATAAAGTAGTCATGTTAACCCCTTCGATGCTCATGACGGAATGGTTCCGTCATGAGCATCGGTGCCCCTGTGCTCATGACGGAACCATTCTGTCATGAGGCCAGGTGCACAAAATCCCTCTGCTGCAGGCAGCAGAGGGATTTCCTTTCTCCCCACAGCCTCGGGAGCTGGGAAGAGCTTCCCCAGCTCCCGAGGCTCCCCTTTCAGTGAAATGAAGATCAGCGCGCACGTCGCGCTGACTTCATTTCACTGAAAACGAAACCAAAATGAGCCTTTAGGCTCATTTCAGTTTCACTTTCACGTGCTCAGGGGGCTATCTCAGCCCCCTGAGCACGTAGAAAGACGGGAGAGGTATCATTGGAAAGGGGAGAATCTCCCCAGTGGATCCCTGGAGGGCGATCCCCAAGCAGGGATCTACCCACTAAGGCACCAGGGAGGGGGGAGCGGCCCCTTGGGCAAGGGCTTTTGCTCCCCCCCCAAAAATTGGCAATGTTCAGTCTTTCTGCCCCCCCGGAGGGGCAGAAAGCCCACTAGACACCAGGGATTTTTATTTGGTGCATTTTTTTTAGGGTGGGGGCTGCCCGAAACGGGCACGCCATTGCCCCCACCCCCCAGCCACCATTACAGCCTTTCTGCCCCCCCCCCGGGAGGCAGATGGGGGAAGTAGCCCCCAATCTACCCCCCGGGGGGGGCAGAAAGCCCACTACATGCCAGGGATTTTTTTGGGCGCATTTTTTTTTAGGGTGGGGGCTGCCCGAAACAGGCACGCCGATGCCCCCACCCCCCCGCCACCATTACAGCCTTTCTGCCCCCCCCGGGGGGCAGAAAGCCCACTAAATGCCAGGGATTTTTTTTTGTGCAATTTGTTTTAGGGTGGGGGCTGCCCAAAATAGGCACGCCAATGCCCCCACCCCACCCGCCACCATTACAGCCTTTCTGCCCCCCCGGGGGGGCAGAAAGCCCACTAAACGCCAGGGATTTTTATTTGGTGCATTTTTTTTAGGGTGGGGGCTGCCCCAAACGGGCACGCCAATGCCCCCCACCCCCCGCCACCATTACAGCCTTTCTGCCCTCCCTGGGAGGCAGATGGGGGCAGTAGCCCCCAATCTGCCCTCCCGGGGGGCAGAAAGCCCACTAAACGCCAGGGATTTTTTTTTGTGTAATTTTTTTTTTTAGGGTGGGGCTGCCCAAAACGGGCACGCTAATGCCCCCACCCCCAGTCACCATTACAGCCTTTCTGCCCCCCCGGTGGAGCAGAAAGCCCACTAAACACCAGGGATTTTTTTTTTTTATAATTTTTTTTTTAGGGTGGGAGCTGCCCAAAACGGGCACGCCAATGCCCCCACCCCCGCAACCATTACAGCCTATCTGCCCCCCCCTGGGGCACAGATGGGGGCGGTAGCCCCCAATCCGCCCCCCTGGGGGGGACAGAAAGCCCACTAAACACCAGGGATTTTTTTTATGTGCAATTTGTTTTAGGGTGGGGGCTGCCCAAAACGGGCACGCCAATGCCCCCACCCCACCGCCACCATTACAGCCTTTCTGCCCCCCCTGGGGGGGCAGAAAGCCCACTAAACACCAGGGATTTTTTTTTGTGCAATTTTTTTTAGGGTGGGGGCTGCCCAAAATGGGCACGCCAATGCCCCCACGCCCTTGCCACCATAACAGTCTTTCTGCCCCCCCGGGGCGGCAGAAAGCCCACTTGACGCCGGGGATTTTATTTTGTGCATTTGTTTTTAGGGTGGGGGCTGCCCGAAGTGGGCAAGCCAATGCCCACATCCCCGCCACCATTACAGCCTTTCTGCTCCCCCTGGTCTCCCGATAAAAATGGTACCTCACACGCGTGGGTGGGGCAAGTACCCGCGACAGGCAAGGGCCCAAAACCTAGTGAGGCGACATCAAAATTACCTATCACAAACCAACCTGGTTTTCAAGGGGGGTCCCATGAGTTTTTGGCCCCGGGTTCGGCGGCCAGCTAGGGAAACCTACCAAACCCACACATTTCTGAAAACTAGACACCCAGGGGATTCTAGGGAGGTATGGCTTGCGTGGATCCCCCAATGTTTTCTTACCCAGAATCCCCCAGAAACCTGAAATTTTGCTGAAAAAATCACTTTTTTCACACATTTTTGTGTGGGTAAGTTGTGGCATCACCGGGCTGACACAAATTTCCTACCACCCAGTGTTCCCCCAGGTCTCCCGATAAAAACGGTGCATCACTCGGGTGGGAGGCCCAAGTACCCGCGACAGGCAAGGGCCCAAAACATATTGAGGCGACATCAAAATTGCCTATCACAAAACAACCTGGTTTTGCAAGGGGGGGTCCCATGACGTTTTGGCCCGGGGCTCGGCGGCCACCTAGGAAAACCTACCAAACCCACACATTTCTGAAAACTAGATACCCGGGGGATTCCAGGGAGGTATGGCTTGTGTGGATCCCCCAACGTTTTCTTACCCAGAATCCCCCAGAAACCTGAAATCTTGCTGAAAAAATCACCTTTTTCACACATTTTTGTGTGGGAAAGTTGTGGCATCACTGGGCTGACACAAATTTCCTACCACCCAGCATTGCCCCAGGTCTCCCTATAAAAATGGTGCCTCACTCGGGTGGGAGGCCCAAGTACCCGCGACAGACAAGGGCCCAAAATGTATTGAGGCGACATCAAAATTGCCTATCACAAAACAACCTGGTTTTGCAAGGGGGGGTCCCATGACTTTTTAGCCCGGGGCTCGGCGGCCACCTAGGAAAACCTACCAAACCCACACATTTCTGAAAAGTAGACACCCGGGGAATTGCAGGGAGGTATGGCTTGCGTGGATCCACCAACGTTTTCTTACCCAGAAAGCCCCCAGAAACCTGAAATTTTACAGAAAAAAATCACTTTTTTCACACATTTTTGTGTGGGAAAGTTGTGGCATCATCGGGCTGACACAAATTTCCTACCACCCAGCGTTCCCCCAGGTCTCCCGATAAAAATGGTGCCTCACTCGGGTGGGAGGCCCAAGTACGCGCGACAAGCAAGGGCCCAAAACGTATTGAGGCGACATCAAAATTGCCTATCACAAAATGACCTGGTTTTGCAAGGGGGTCCCATGACTTTTTGGCCGGGGCTCGGCGGCCACCTAGGGAAACCTACCAAACCCACACATTTCTGAAAAGAAGACACCCGGGGGATTCCAGGGAGGTATGGCTTGCGTGGATCCACCAACGTTTTCTTACCCAGAATCCCACTATGTGCTATCCCATTCAATGATGGCGCTCCATCCTGTGTCTCTACAGGGAAAACTGAAAAAAAAAGAGTTTACACTTTGAGCAGAGAGGCCAAAAACATAGAAATCTCAACACTGGAGATCAGACAAAATAGACGATGCCTCCAGCAGGCGGATTTGTGGGGTGCAATAAATGTAACAAGTCTATTAGATTGTATAGGAGCTGGACAAACAGGCGCCTCTGCCAATTCGTCCTCCTAGGTGAAGGTTTATGGTTCAGGGAGGACCTATGTTCTGAGCACATTTTGGAATAAGACAAAAATCTAGTGCCATCAGTGGAATTTTATCAGGGTTCCCTGTGCTGGTGTGGGATATGTGAAGACAGCGTGGCTCACTACATGAAGTGAACTAACCTGTAATTGTCTCTGGGCAGCCAAACACCTGTAGGGAGACACCACCATGCAGAAAATGCATTTTGCATATATGAACAATCAGCATAAAACATATACTTATATCTGTATTTGTTCGTTCTGTAAAGGGAAGGATTAAGCATTAGGCATGAAACACAGGCAATTAATGCAACCACACACATACACCACTATGTGAACCAAGTGCTGCATACTTTCCAATGAGTCTTAGATTCATCGGTTGTACAGACTTTGGGCCCTTGGTGAAGTATGTGGCACTCACTGAAATAAAGGTCCAGATGATGAGGGAGATGAGAAGCAGCTGAGAAGCCAACGTTTGTATGGTCAAATGGTAAAGGAATTGTAGGGTAGAAAGGGATTGTGTAGCAAACTGATGAGCAATAAGTCCTGCACCACATATGGGCTCCCTCTCCTGAGAGTAGAAGCTTCCTAGAATCCAGAATCTTCCTCAATTTGTCTCTGAAAATCCCAATTGACCTCATAAGCTTACAAGGGACAACCATACGTCCCACCTTGACTTTCTATGACCCGTTACTACATGAGGGCTAGCTGTTCATAGGACTTCCACGAAGGCCGTGGCTAAGTTAGGACAGCGATCCAGCCTAAAATCCCCCATCCACTACAGGCAGAGATGCTCTGGTACCAATCATGTGATCCAAAACTGTGCTGAGTCTGGTACCCTATCCTCAAGCATAAGTGGGCAGAACCCCAAACGTCTCTTCCTTTCCAAAGCTAGAGGAAGCATTATTCAGCTCCTTGAGTGAGGTAGCTTCTGCAGTCCCTCTCGCACACCCAATGTTAGGGGTATAATGTCCAATTCAGACAAACGTGCTATGCAGTACCATCCAAGTCTGAAGGACCCAACTTTAAACCTCCACTAATGTTTGCACTCACCTTATTAGAGATTATTGTATTACTGAATATCAACCCCCAGAATACCATGGTACAAGAATATCGAGGAACAAAATATCGAAAGGTAAGTGCATATAGGTAAGTATAGATTTACTAATCTAACTCCGTGTTAGAAATGGGGGTCTCTAGTTGGCAGAGGTAGGTACCTTTGTCCAAATAGGGACCCTTGCTTCTAGTGAGGGTAAGGGGGATACAACCTTTAGATAACCCCTGCTCACCCCCTTGGTAGCTAGGCAAGAGCAGACAGGCTTATCCCAAAGGCAATGTGTAAAGTATTTGTACCAACACTCACAGTAACACAGTGAAAACACCACAAAAGGACACTACACCAGTTTAGAAAAATAAAGTATCTTTATCTAAACTAAACAAGACCAAAACGACAAAAATTCAACATGCACAGTTAAAAATATGACTTTCAAAAGGTTTCAAGAACTTATACCATAGAAAACTATGGATGCGTGACTTTTCACCAAAGTATCAGCAACAACCTCCAGAGGCCCAAAACTGGCACAGGCACCTCTTGGCAGGCTAGAACTCACAGCAGCAGAGTTCAGGGAAGCTGGGGATGAAGTCTTTGTGTCCCTGAGACTTCAGAACAGGAGGCCAGCTCCCTTAAGGCCCTTGGAGATCTCCTTCAAGCAGGGGACACAGCACACAGCAAAGTCCTTCTCCTTTCCTTGGCAGAAACAGCAGCTGCAGGCCAACCCCAGACACACAGCAAGGGCAGTACTTCTCCTCAGTCTCTACAGCTCTTCTCCTTGACAAAGGTTCCTCTTGAATTCCAGGAATGATCTAAAGTCTGGGGTTTTGGGTCTGATACTTATACCCCAAAACTTCTTTGTTCTCTTTGTGCAAGGGGCTCTGAGCCCAGTTCAAACCAGTTCTAGGGGGCACTCTGCAAGTGCACAACAACATCCATTGTCAGTGTGAGCATTGGCTCCAGACACACCACAGAGGGGCGGAGCCAGCATTGTGGAAGGCAGGCATATCCCTATTCAGGTACAGGTGCTACTCTTCCCACCACTCCAAATGCAGATCAGGCCTATTCAGCCTAGCGCTGACTCATCCAGAATCCTGGAGCCACTGCACCTCCCCAGCCCCTGTCACTCCAAAGCCAAACAGTCAATCCACAAACAGGCAGAGGCACACAGGATGGCTGAACAAGAAAATAGCCACTTTCTAAAAGTGGTATTTTCAAACACACAATTTAAAAACCATCTTTACTAAAAGATGAGTTTCGGGATACCAAACTCCATTTTTCTATTTTATCCCTATGGGAAGATATGCTTGTAAAATGTTACAAAGCATTCCCAGTTCTGTCCTATGGGGCAAGATAGCCTTTCAATAGTGAAAAACGAAATTGGCAGAATTTCACTATCAGGACATGTTACACACTTCAGTACATGTCCTACCTTTCACATACACTGCACCCTGCCCAGGGGAGTACCTTGGACCTACCATAGGGGTGCCCTATATGTAAGAAAAGGGAAGGCTAGGGCCTGGCAAGTGGGTGCACTTGCCAAGTCGACATGGCAGTTAACAAACTGCGCACAGGCACCGTGATGGCAGGCCTGAGACATCTTTTCAGGGCTACTCATGTGGGTGGCACAATTTCTGCTGCAGGCCCTCTAGTAGCATTTGATTTACCAGCCCTGGCACACTCAGTGCACTTTACTAGGGACCTACTGGTAAAACAAATCTGCCACTCAGGGAGAACCAATCGCAATATTAATTTACACAAGGAGCACTTGCACTTTGACACTGATCAGCAGTGGCAAAGTGCCCAATGCATCTAAGCCAGCAAAAATGAAATCCAGCACAGCATCAAAAACACAGGAGGTAGAGGCAAAAAGTCAGGGAAACCACGCCAAGGATGCCAGGTCTAACACGTGTCCCCTCAAGCTGAAAAGTGGGGAGAACTACCCACCCTCTTGGGAGTTCTCATCACTAAGGCGGAAGAATCTGGACAGACCATCAGCATTGGAGTGTTCTGTACCAGGGCGGTGTTCCTCCGTAAAGTCCATTACCTGTAGGGAGATGGACCACCTCAACAGTTTTGGATTCTCACCCCTCATCTGCATCAACCATCTGAGGGGCCTGTGGTCTGTCTGAACCCGGAAGTGAGTCCCAAACAAGTAGGGCCTTAGCTTCTTCAGCGCCCAGACCACAGCAAAAGCTTCCCTTTCAATTGCATTCCACCTCTGTTCCCTGGGAAGTAGCCTTCTACTGATGAAAGCTACAGGTTGGTCCAAGCTCTCGTCATTCCTTTGTGAGAGTACTGCTCCCACACCATGCTCTGAAGCATCTGTCTGCACAACAAATTCTTTGGAGAAATCAGGTGCCTTAACTTAAGCACGGGCGCCGTACACATGGCAGATTTCAGGGCATCAAAAGGGGTCTGGCAGGCATTAGTCCAGATCACCTTCCTGGGCTGCTTCCTTGAAGTCAGCTCTGTCACGGGGACAACAATGGTGCCATACTCCTTGACAAACCGTCGGTTGTACCCGGTGAGACCTAAAAAGGCTCTCCCCTCTTTCTGGGTCTTGGGGAGCTCCCAAGCCAGAATGGTGTCAATCTTTGCTTGTTGGGGTGCCACCTGGCCGCTCCTTACCTGGTGTCCCAAGTACACCACAGACCCCTGCCCTATCTGGCACTTTCTAGCCTTGATAGTGAGGCCTGCCCTTTGCAGAGCCTTCAACACTTCACAGAGGTGTTGCAAATGTTCCTCCCAACTGGAGCTGAACACAGCAATGTCATCCAGGTAAGCGGCGCTGAATTCCTCCAGCCCGGTCAGTACCTGGTTGACCAGTCTCTGGAAGGTGGCAGGGGCGTTCTTCAACCCAAAGGACATAACCCGGAACTGGTAGTGCCCCTCTAGCCTTGAGAACGCAGACCTCTCCTTGGCCCCATCGGTTAAGGCAATCTGCCAGTACCCAGACATTAAATCAAATGTGCTGAGGTACCGGGCAGCTCCTAACCGATCAACGAGCTCATCAGCTCTGGGGATGGGGTGCGCGTCAGTCTTGGTGACCACATTGAGCCCATGGTAGTCCACACAGAACCGGAGTTCTGGAGTGGCACCGGGCGCAGCAGCTTTTGGCACTAAGACCACTGGGCTAGCCCAGGGGCTGCTTGAGGGCTCTATCACCCCTAACGCCAACATCTTGGAAACTTCTTCCTTGATGCTGGCCCTGACTTTGTCAGCTACCCTGTAAAATTTCTGCTTCACAAGTAGACTGCCTCCAGTGTCCACATCATGGACACACCATCTGATGACTCCTGGTGTCAGGGAGAACAGGGCAGTGAACTGCCCCAGCACCTGGCAACAGTCCCTCTGCTGCTCTGGGGTCAGGGTAGGAGAGAGGTTTACCCAATCCACTGACCCATCATGTTCCTTCGCTGACAGGAGGTCAGGAAGAGGCTCACTCTCCTCCTCCATTCCTTCATCTGCTGCAAGGAGCATAGTTACTTCAGACCTCTCAAAGTGCGGCATGAGGTGGTTTACATGCAGGACCCTCTAAGGGTTCCTAGGAGTCTGCAAGTCAACCAAATAGGTCACCTCACTCTTGTGCTCCACCACCTCATATGAACCAGTCCACTTATCTTGGAGCGCATAAGGCTCCACTGGTGCCATCACCCACACTTTCTGCCCAGGCTGAAATTCGACCAGAGTGGCATTCTGGTCAAACCATCTTTTCATTTCTTCCTGGCTAGCTTCCAGGTTCGCCTGAGCGAGTTTCCTGAAGCGTTGAGTCTGGTTTCTGAAGGCCAGCACATAGCTGAACACATCTTGTGGGGTTTTACCAGGAGTTCTCTCCCAACCCTCCTTTACCAGACTCAGAGGTCCTCTCACAGGGTGACCATACAGTAGTTCAAAGGGATTGAACCCTGAGGACGTCTGCGGTACCTCCCTGTATGCAAACAACAGGCATGGCAAAAAGACGTCCCACTTCCGTCTCATGGGTTCTGCAAGACCCTTTATCATGCCCTTCAGGGTTCGGTTGAATCTCTCAACCAACCCATTCCCTTGAGGATGGTAAGGAGTGGTGAACTTGTATGCCACACCGCACTCCTCCCACAAAGATGTCATGTACTTCGAAATGAAGTTTGTACCACGGTCAGAGACCACCTCTCTGGGGAACCCCACACGGGAAAGATCCCCATCAATGCATGGCCCACCACAGGGGCTGTGATTGTCCGGAGAGGGACAGCTTCCGGGTACCAGGTGGCATGAACCACCAAGATGAACTTCTTGCCTAAGGCTGTCTTGGGTTCCAGTGGCCCCACAATATCAATGCCCAAAAGGGGTGCTCACCACAGGAAAGGGTTGGAGGGGAGCCTTACACTTCCCTCCACTCTTACCACTTGCCTGGCAAGTCTGACAAGACCTACAATGTATACCAATGTGCCTTCTCATTTGGGGCCAGTAAAAGTGGGTGACAGGCCTCTGAAAGGTCTTTTTCGCACCCTAAATGTCCTGCTAGAGGCACGTCATGAGCCAGACCCAGTAGGAAGGTCCTGAAGCGCTCGGGTACCACCAGCACACGGGCTGCACCGGGCTCAGCGACCTTAGGCTCACTATACAACAATCCATCTTCCCAGTAAATCAGATGTGATCCAGACTGATCACCTGCTGCCTGGTCTGCAGCCTGTTGCCGCAAACCAACAAGAGTAGGGCACTCCATCTACGCTCTGCAGAACTCCTCCCTGGAGGGACCCCCTTCCTGCTGCCAATGGGTCAGCTCAGGCAGGACTCCCAGTTCGGCCACTTGTTCCCCTGTAGGTTCCAGGGCATCCCCCTCAGTTTCTGCCTCCTCCTGGACCGTGGGAACTTCTGGGGCTGGTTTCCCATGTCCCCTGCCCTTCCTCTTCCTGGCAGGCACCTGGGCCACTGTTTCAGGCTCCAGGTCCTCTTGATTACCCCTACTGGCTGCCATGGACGAGTGGTCTCACAAACCCACTCAGGCAGACCCAACATCTTCAAATGAGCCTGGTGTTCCACCTCTTTCCATGGGGAACTCTCCAGGTCATTGACAAGCAGACAGTCTACAGGCATGGACGGACTAACAACGACCTTCAAGGAACCTGAGACCCCCCCCCACTCAAAGGGAACTAACGCCACCTTACACAGGCGCTCAGAGTTGTCTGCTGCAATTACAGGGTGAAGTACATTGGGAAATACCTGCTCTTCAGACACCCATTGACACCTGACAGATGTCAAACTGGCTCCTGTGTCTCTCAGAGCCTCCACCCTCCTCCCATTGATGGTCACCCACTGCCTGTACTTCTTAGTGTTCTCAGGCAGATAGGATCCCTGGACCAAGGGGAGAGGATGTAGCCTTACGGCTAGAGCAGTCGACTTCGAAGCTGGGGAACCGGGTTTGAGTCTCGGCAACGACGCTCAACATCCTGTGATTCTGGGCAAATCACTTAATCTCCCCGTGCCTAACAAAAATATGAATGTGTCCTTGTGTAACGAAACTGGTGCTATGTAAAGCGCTCTGATACCCGATATCTTTGGGTCTAGTTCGCGCTATTTAAAACTCTAAAAAAAAAAATCTCTCTGTCTCCTGATGAGACAAGGGCCATAACTGCTGGTTCACCACCTTCACTCGGAACCAACTCCTCCCCCAGCGCTACACTCACTAACCCCGGTGACGGTGCACCAGTGGGTGCTAGGGTTGCCTTAGGGCACTTGGGATCCCGCGCTATGTGACCCTCCTGACCACAGTTGTAGCACAGGCGGAGTCCCCGGTTGTTGTGCCTGCCCTTATGGGGCCAGGACACTTTAGAATTAGGGGCTGTGATTCCTTACCCTGGGAACTGTTTTGGGGCCCTTTAGAGAACTTCTTTTGGTTACCCTTGTCCCCCACACTCTTCTGCTGGTGACCCTGCCGAACCTTGGCTGGGTTACCCACAATCCCCTTGTGGACCCTGGTACTAGTCCAGAGGTCCGCCTCCTTGGCAAGCTCCCTGGGATCAGTTAGCTTACTATCTAATAGATGCTGGCGCAGCTCTGGAACACACAGACTACTCAAGTGATCCGAACCAATCAAGTTGTACAACCCTTATAATCAGTTACCTTGCTGCCCTTCATCCAACCATCCAGTGCACAGTTATACACATTCAGCCCAAGTATGAGAATCAAGCTACTTGAAGTTCCTGAACTTCTCCCTGTACTGCTCCGGTGTGAGCCCATACCTGAGGCATAAAGCCTCCTTCATGTGGGGATAGGTCAGGTTACCTGCCTCCTCCAAAGGTGACAGGGTGTCCCTCCCAGTGGCCTCAAAGTGTTTCCACAGGCCCGCCCCCCAATGCCTCTCAGGAACCTCATTCATTCTCAAGGCTGCCTCATACGCCGTAAACCAAGCATAAATATCATCACTCCTCTGATAATTCTGCACTAGGTCCTTGGGTATGTAAACCTTACCCCCTTGCACTGGCTGTACACTGCCACCATTTGAACTGGACTCTGCTTGCTTAGCCCTAATGTCCAGTTCTCTCATACTAAATTCATAAGCCAAAAGCATCTTTTTCTCTTTCAAGGCATGAGCGTTCTTGCTCTCCTCTGCCTTTTTCTGAATCTCAAATTCCGTCTGCTTCATTTTAAGCCTCAAGACTTCTAGCTCATGATCTCTGACCCTTTGGTTCCCCTCCCGCTCCTCTGGGGAAAGACTTCCAGCGGAATGGTTGCTGCCAGCCCTGGAGGCTGCTCCTGACACAGGTAGATCCTGTGACCTGAAACCATTCCCTTGTGCATCCTCATCTACCTCTGCATCACCTGTCTCCGCAGCCTCTTTGGCCTCCTGCCAGGCCCTTAAGGCCTTCTGTAGCTCCTCCTTCCTGGAGCGGCTCTTCATGGGACATCCAAAATCTTTGCAAAATTGCTTGAGCTGATCTACTCTGTAGGTATGCAACATTTCAATATCAAACTCCAATTCTGCTACCTCACTTGCTGGTTTACTCTTCTGAGACATGATGCGTGGATACTTTAAGGGTCACTCAAAAATAGAACCAGAAACAAAGCACAGTATGTGGTTGGGTAGTGATCTGCACTAAACGAGTGATGTACACCAATCACTGTGGGTCAAGTACAAATACAGGTTCAAATCCTCACCCCTGACCACCAATGTTAGAAATGGGGGTCTCTAGTTGGCAGAGGTAGGTACCTTTGTCCAAATAGAGACCCTTGCTTCTAGTCAGGGTAAGGGGGATACACACTTTAGGTAACCCCTGTTCACCCCCTTGGTAGCTTAGCACGAGCAGACAGGCTTATCGCAAAGGCAATGTGTAAAGTATTTGTACCAACATTCACAGTAACACAGTGAAAACACCACAAAAGGACACCACAGCAGTTTAGAAAAATAAAGTATCTTTATCTAAACTAAACAACACCAAACGACAAAAATCCAACATACACAGTTAAAAATATGACTTTCAAAAGGTTTCAAGAACTTGTACCATAGAAAACTATGGATGTGTGACTTTTCACCAAAGTACCTGTAGATGTGTCGAAGTTCCAAAAGCCGAACAGCCGCAGAGTCGGAAAACAAAGAGATGCAACACTCCTGAGACCTTGGGGAGGCAATGCAACAGTTCTGCAACACGCAGAGGATGAGTTGCGTTGAATCCGGTCTGTATGGGGCGTGATGCATCGATTCTTCGTGATGGTTCTGGTTCGCAGGTGATGCGTCGGGAAAGCATGCCGCACGTTTCTTCTTTCTTCCACTCCCAAACAGCAGCAACGACCTCCAGAGGCCTAAAACTAGCACAGGCACGTCTTGGCAGGCTGGAACTCACAGCAGCAGAGTTCAGGGGAGCTGGGGGTGAAGTCTTTGTGTCCCTGAGACTTCAGAACAGGAGGCCAGCTCACTTCAGGCCCTTGGAGATCTCCTTCAAGCAGGTGACACAGCACACAGCAAAGTCCTTCTCCTTTCCTTGGCAGAAACAGCAACTGCAGGCCAATCCCAGACACACAGCAAGGGCAGTACTTCTCCTCAGTCTCTCCAGCTCTTCTCCTTGGCAAGGGTTCCTCTTGAATTCCAGGAATGATCTAAAGTCTGGGGTATTGGGTCTGATACTTTTACCCCAAAATGTCTTTGTTCTCTTTGTGCAAGGGGCTCTGAGCTCAGTTCAAACCAGTTCTGGGGGGCACTCTGCAAGTGCACAACAACATCCATTGTCAGTGTGAGCCCTGGCTACAGACACACCAAAGGGGGGCTGAGCCAGCTTTGTGGAAGGCAGGCACAGCCCTATTCAGGTACAGCTGCTACTCCTCCCACCACACCAAATGCAGATCAGGCCTATTCAGCCTAGTGCTGACTCATCCAGACTCCTGGAGCCACTGCACCTCCCCAGCCCCTGTCACTCCAAAGCCAAACAGTCAATCCACAAACAGGCAGAGGCACAGAGGATGGTTGAACAAGAAAATAGCCACTGTCTAAAAGTGGTATTTTCAAACACACAATTCAAAAACCATCTTTACTAAAAGATGTGTTATTAAATCCTGAGTTCAGGGATACCATACTCCATTTTTCTATCTTATCCCTATGGGAAATTAGCTTGTAAAATGTTACAAAGCATTTCCCATTCTGTCCTATGGGGCAAGATAGCCTTTCAATAGTGAAAAACGAAATTGGCAGTATTTCACTATCAGGACATGTTACACACTCCAGTACATGTCCTACCTTTCACATACACTGCACCCTTCCCAGGGGGGCACCTTGGGCCTGCCATAGGGGTGCCCTATATGTAAGAAAAGGGAAGGTTAGGGCCTGGCAAGTGGGTGCACTTGCCAAGTCGACATGGCAGTTAACAAACTGTGCACAGGCACCGCGGTCGCAGGCCAAAGACATCTTTTCAGGGCTACTCATGTGGGTGGCACAATCAGTGCTGCAGGCCCACTAGTAGCATTTGTTTACCAGCCCTGGCACACTCAGTGCACTTTACTAGGAAATTACTGGTAAAACAAATATGCCAATCAGGGAGAACCAATCACAGTATCAATTTACACAGGGAGCACTTGCACTTTGACACTGATCAGCAGTGGCAAAGTGCCCAAAGCATCTAAGCCAGCAAAAACGAAATACAGCACAGCATCAAAAATACAGGAGGTAGAGGCAAAAAGTCAGGGAAAACCACGCCAAGGACGCCAGGTCTAACACTCCGCATCTATGAATTTTGAGCATATATGTACTGCATGAGTAGATATATGTGGTTTTGGTATAGAAAATCTAGACTTACTTCCCAGTCCATATTTTATTTAGATATTTTGTCCTTGATACTGTGTCCCAGTGAAATTCTAGGGTCGATATTCAGGGTGCACACCTTACAGATATCTATTCTGCAGTTCAGGCCTTGTGACAGCCAGGAAAATATGGACTATTTTTAACTTGAGGGAACCATGAGTAGTTTGGCTCCTGTGTTTGCCCTTTTCTCCTTTTTGACATGATGTAAAGGATGGAAAGGAGAGGAGATCTCTCCAAGAAGAAGGGTTTAAGACAAGGCCGGACTGGGAACAGCAACCAGCCCTGGCAGAATGCTGCTCGACTGGCCCTGGAAGCAGGGAGTGGAGTGTTGCTAGCGAGAAGCACCGCTCCCGCTTTTGTTACAGGGGCCGATATTGCAGCACTACTGCAAAACTTGTCCCCAGTGACAAAACCGGCCACCACGGGCACAAAACCGGCCCCCATGCTTCCAGCCCACCGGGGAAATACCCAGGTGCCCGCTACGGCCAGTCCGGCCCTGGTTTCAGATTCCCTTACAAATAATCTGCTACTAGAAATATCACCGTCCACATTCTCTAAAATGTCAAATAAGATATATTCTGAAGTTCAATTGCACATAACTCAGTATTTACTGGATGACACATATGGGGTACTCCCGTTGCGTGCTTTTACAAACTAATGGGCCAGTCCATTCAATTTGGGGTGCCGGCCTGTAGCAATGCAGCGGAGACGGAATATCATGTAATATTTTTCTGCCAAGGGTACAAGAAGGCGAGACACCGATGGCTATTACAGCTATGCAGGAATCTGGGATCTAAGCACTGCACTGAGGTTTTTAGGATACTGAAATATGACACCCACATGCCCATTGTGTTTTCAATATCAAGTTTCTTATTTTCTATGTGGTTTTTATGTAGAGCTATCCTAAAGACGAGCCTATAGTCTCTGCCTGACCATTCTATCATATTTTATTAACTGGGCCTGGTACATTTTTAACAAGTATCAAAATATTTTATGACTTTTAAATTAGTATTTCTTAATCAAATTATGTTGTATACTTTGTTTTTTGTACCTTCTTATCTGTATATCCTTTTTAATGTGATCATGTGACGGCAGTGATGTTAGCAACATGAACTCTGGTTTCTGGAAAATTTCTAGGGCTTTAATACTGCTCATGTATTGCACACGCACTTTATTGGATCTTAAACCCATAGGACAATTTTAGGACCTTGGTGTGTAGCATGCTGGATAGTAGAGTATTTTATGTAATACCAATGCAATGCACATGTACTTTTTGAGTTACTCTGCCCCTTACCCAGAGCAATGATAGTTTTTAACTTTTAGAAAGAAAAATTGAATTGAATGAAATGTATTGTCTTTTATCTGTGCTTTTATTGTCATATTGACCGAAATAAAGATTTTTGATGATGATGACACATAGTTATAAATAAAGATC
This sequence comes from Calotriton arnoldi, assembly GCA_963921515.1. NCBI lineage: Eukaryota > Metazoa > Chordata > Amphibia > Caudata > Salamandridae > Calotriton > Calotriton arnoldi. The sequence continues at coordinate 169,373 of CAWUFW010017889.1, forward strand.
CTTTGCATTCTACAAAACAGGTATGTACAAGAACAAAACAGTTCCACATGGCGATCTGCTCGAAAGTGAGTTCATTGCCTATATCTGATTGGAAGAGAGATGAGGAGCAGTGAGTTCTTATGATAAACTGATTACAAGGTAGGATCGAGCACAAAGTTCAACCAGGACACTGAGATAATCTGGGCCAGGGTAAAATGGAATACTGAGCTGCAAGTTATGCTGAGTAGAGAAAACTTGTTAATAAAAGTCATTATAAAAATGTTAGCCCATTTTTAAGACTAGCGACAAGCCTGCTGTTGAAAAAACATGACCTGTCCTTTGCTCTCAGTTGAAGCAAAGCGTGCTGGGCCCCAGTTTGTAGTCAACCGATAATTATTAACTGCAAAAATAGGTGAGAGGTGTGTCTTGCTTCTGGAAGCTATAATATGACACTGCAAATGTGCACCTTGCATCATCGTTAAGAGTTTGCGGGGGGGGGGAACGTGCAAGACATATGAATTCCTGCAAACCTGGAAGATGGATAGTGTGACCAAGCTGTGTTTAATTCAATGGTGTTTGTGCAATCTAGGAAAATAAAACACAAATCCAGAAATTCTATTGGAATATAGGTTTGCAAGCGCTGTCATGTGAACCCTCTCTTTCAAGGCTCTCTCTTTACCTCCCCTAACTGCTGCTCTTGTGTTAATTACCACTATATAAATTGAGCAGGGCTATGAGAGAGATTCGCCAGGAGCAGTCTGGCACCAACAGTTATGGACTGCATTATGAGCAGGGCCACTTGGATTATGCAGCTTGGTGTTGACTAAATTATGCAGTAAGAAAAGGCAAATTAGACGGCATAAATTGGTATATTTTGAGATAGTATTACCACATTTTTCTCTCATTTTTTGACGTTAATACTATCTGGGAAAAAGTTTCACCTCATTAGTATCTGTTTGACACCAAATACAGCAATAAGCAACAGAAAGGTGGGCAGTCAACCTTTGCAAAGGGGCCTTCCACTGCACAGGATCACGCGTAGCTGCATTTTTAGTAGCTTTTCATCCGTTTGAGATAGGAACGATTTTTTGCTAAATTCAGCAGAATATGCAGCAGATGGTGAACTATGTGGCAGATACAGCAAATCGATGATAGTGCAAAAATCGCCACAGCAGCAAAATCGCATAATTGCAGCGGCTCTAATTATGAGGAAGCCAAGTGGCTCAACCATCCTCAACACTCCAATGAATCTGCCATTGACAATAGGTATGCTTGCTCATTTACATCACCTCTTTGAAGTTAATCAAAAGTAAGTCAGCAGGAGTGTTAGTCCCTGGTGCCATTTTGTGGCATCTGCAAGGCAGGCACGCATTTTAGCCAGTGAGATTTCCTGACAATAACAGCAGCATGCCCAGCATAAAAATATGATGCTTTGACTAGGCAGGTGTGGAGGTCGGTGGTGGGGCAATGTTTATGTGGGGCTGTAGGGGGAAAATGATATTTTGAAAAGTAAACAACATTTTAAAGTCCTTCACAGCTACCAAAATATTGCTTGCTGTACAATAAGACCTTGAGAAAATGTTAACAACTGCCACTCAAAATTTAGCCCCAGTTTTAACCTCTGCCAGGGAAGGCAGGATCCTTCATACACCAGTACACCACCAGCCAGCTGCCACATCGTGTATTTGTCAGGATTCAAACATCTTAGCGCCTTCTAACGTTACCAATATAAACTACTTCCATGTAAAGTTTAACATGGAGGTAACTATGTGTTCTTGGCTGCACAAACTAAGTTTGCATGGACTACAAGTTCCATGATGTCTAGGGAGGACGTGAGGAGTTCTGAAGGATCATGGGGGATTTATAGAGAGAGACTGTTTGTCTCTCATTTGGATATAAAGACAGTATTTGAAGCATGTGCAAGAAGCACTGCCCTCACAGATCAAAGTGAACCTGGGTTTATAAATTAAGTCAGCAGCTGTGTTCTTATTTCGTTACATTTCTTCGAACTTATTCCTTATCAGCCAACTGGAAAAAGTTGCATTCTTTGGAGCTGCAGAGTTGAACTAAAGGTCATGTGAGTTCAAATAAGACATAAATTCTTCCAAAAGATTTGCAGAACTTTACATAAACTTTTTCTTTCTTTTCTTCTTTGGGTATGTATGAGGACATTTTGTGATTATCTTGATGCGTTGTTGTGGACCATGTAATATGAGCTTGCATGCTTTTTTTTTTTGTGTCCACGGGTTCAGATAGGGAATCTAAAGCTTGGTAATCACAAGAGTGTAGATTACACAGAGGTTGCAAAGGCGAGTCCTCTATTAAGTCTCAAGTAAATCTGATACGCTTAAGTGAGAATTTATGAGAGTAGGTGTTCTTTCATTTGCTAATCTTGTTTCATTTCCTTTTCAGTTTTTTTTTTTACTTTTCCCTGCTGTTCCCTTCCTCAAACCCTTTCCCTCACTTGATCACTCTAAAACTCTGTGCCTTTCCTGGTATTCAGAATTGGAGATATCAAGAGGTGGACCATATTGTTCGTCACTCTGATCCTGAGGAGTTTTCTCTTGCCATTGCGAGCCTTTGACAGTATTGCTGCAAACACTGTCATTTAAGAATGAGGGTGGTATCGTTAGCTACCCGATCTTTGCACAGCCTGATGCAACACAAAGATGATTAACACATTTAGACTCAATGCCAGATTGATAAACATAAATTGGCAGGCCTTGGAAATCCATGATGATTCAGCTCTGGGTAATTTAAGACATCTCCCTTCACACCAGTGATGGAGCAGGGTAAATGTAAAAATGTTAACCTCCTAATATTTTCGTACAATATTAATAAACATGTTCGTTTAAGTAAATAACCAACAATGTATGTTAAGGGTTAATGGTAACACGCAATTCTGTGTGCAAATTAATTGACTTATAATTGTTTACGTATCTAACATAATATAATATTTGCGTACTAATTAAATAATAAATGCATGATTTGTGCTTTTAAATAAAACGTGTGGTTGCAAAATAAAGCGATGGTAAGTAAGGGACAGCTTTATATGTTGCTTCTGCTAGGTAATACCTAATTGGGGTACGTAGAAAGACGGAGGAAACGAAAGGGTTTATATTTCTTTGTTTTAATAACATTTTGTTTATCTTTGAAAATAGAGCGCTTAGGCCTGCCGAGCAGCAATATAAAATGGCCGCGAGTTGCTAGAATGCGCATGAGACCATGTGATAGAGGAGAGAGGCTGTGGAAAAGGGATGATCACGCGCTGATGCCGAGAGGCTAAGATGAAAGTATGGTCAAGGCTGTTGTGACCCTTCTGAGCAGATGTGTGCCAAGATGATCAGCAAGAAGCGTGAGAAGCCTGGCTGAATCAATAGACGGAACTGTATTACATAAAATGTAACAGAAAAAGATACAATTTGGACTGATCGAAACGGATGAGCAAGTGCATGAACTGTGGCACACGATGCTTGCATGGACATTCCACACGGAACTGGTTAAGACCAGGAAGTTTGATTAAAATGTATATGGACCTGAGTTTTTGACCAATGAGAATGAATCGCGCCATGTAAGAAGAAACATTTTATGCTGTAAGCTAGAATTAGGGTATAAGAAGACCTACTCTTGGTGGGAGGGGTATTGTATGCTGTTAGAATGCTGCAGGAGATGCTGCTGAAGTTAGATGCTGCGTGAGTTAGATGCTGTAGATGGGAGAAGTTGCGGTCGCTGATGCTGACGAGCTGATGCTGCTGCTGTTATTTTCCTTTTCCAGTTGAGTATAAAGATGCTGCTTTAGGAGAACTTTTTAATGATAGGGTTTATTAGAATTATTAGGCTTTTACCCAGATAGATAGATAGATAGATAGATTGATCTATAGAGTTCTTATTATGATAACCTCATTTTTCCGTCTAATAAAAATGCCTTGCAATTTCAAACTATTCTTATATTGATGATAAATGTAATGATCTGAATAATAAGCTTAACCTTATTTCCTGCATTTAAAACTTTATATAAACTTTATTATTCTTTAAACAAATGACTCAGTGATTCTTTAGCTCAATGATTAATAATGAAATGGTAAAAGAGTTTATTGTGATTGAGCTGGTCTTAATCACCATCAACTGATTCCTACTAGTTGGTCCATCGACCAATGAGCGGAATACCTTAGAAGCAAAAGAGAATTGTTATGTCATGATAAAAGAGGTATCCCGTCTTCTTCCAGCGAATCGTTTTTCTCCTAGGTTCATGACGGAGGAAATCCAGGGAATAAATGAGTAAGTGAATGTATATGCGGTGTTATGGGCCCCACCGTCATATGGATATAGTGTGTGTGTTAGAGAAATAATTGCACCTGGATGACCAAAGCATAATAGGAGAATTATTGTTATTGTTAGCGCTGGATCACCAGCACCCAAGGGCACCTTAGTAACCCCAACTATGACCTTACCTGTGATGTGCAAGAAACTCCTTATAAAACTTCTGGTGATTCCCTTGTCTATATCATGTGCATGAGCGGTATCAGATGGGGTGCTACCATGGTGCCTTTGGGACAACCATACACTGTATAACCCCTGTGATCCCTCCCACCCAGCTATACATGCACAGCAGTGCTGGGGGGATCTGAGACTTTCCCTAGGACCCGAGAAGCTCTGCCATGTGCCATTTCTGATAGGTGGCCTCGCAGGACTGCCAGATGCAATAGGAATATCAGCATTGTGTTGTACTACCATGGTGATGTCATTCCCCACCGTGCTTTTCTCCCACGCCCCATGTCATTGACAACAGATACCACTGGTGACTGTGATGTTGCAGTTACATTGTGTTGTGGTTTAAGCTGTGAAGAGGAAATGCCTCTTCATAAGGTCTAAATCAAGGCCTTCGTCACTTGGAGGTTGCAAGATCCAGTCTCAATGAGATATCACAGTATGTTCAGTGTCTGCTGCAGTGGTCTGTGTGTAACCTGCAATGTGTGTGTGTGCGTGTATGTGTATGTGTGCCTGTGTATGTCTCTGTGTATAACCTCAGTATTGTTTTAGTTTTGTGCTAGGTATTTGAGACAGCTTGAACGTAAGTCCAAGGAGCAGCAAAGCTCCTTCTAAAGAACATGTTTTTCTGTCAGCAGGAGCATCTCACCCTTAATGTGCTGCATATACAAAGTATTGTGTTAATGGGGTCCAGTTGAATACAGATTACAAAAAACAGAATGTGATGAGGAAGTGGTGAATAGCGTGACTTTGGGACATTACCAGGCCTTGAGGACTCCCTTTATTTTTCCCTGACTTATTTTGTTTATGAGGGGAAGGCAGGGTTAATTTAGACGAATAGTTTAAAGATACAGAAGGCCATGACCAGTGCTGCTGATCCTTAATGAACCTCGACATAGATACCACCAAACATGACTGTGAGCCCTTGGATCCAACTATAGAATGCATTTATTAGTGGGGTGCAACACCCAAGAAACCATTCCCCTCCTGCAAGGATCCACTTTCCTTCAAATATATTTTAGACCTTTACCGAACCCTTCTGCATGACAAAGATAGTATCTATTGAAAAGCCCAACCCCCATCGGGGGAGCAAGAGAGGACAAGGCTTTCTTTTTCCAAGACATCTTCCTCTGGCACAAACACTCAATTGAAATTCAGTACTCCCAGTCCCTACATGTTTTCTGAAAACGTGTCTCTTTTAGTCTTCCAGCTGTTACTTAAAGGCCCATGGCAAGAGACCCCGATAACTAGTTAGTGTGAAAATTACAAGTGCATTCAGTTTCTGCTTTACTTTCATACACCTGAACCCCTCTACGTTAGAAGCGCCGCTCCAGCCCCACCTACTCCAAACCCCTTGACAATTCTCTTGATCGCAAGTGATCTCACCAGAAGGGTATGAATGTCTCCCATAACCACCTTCATGGAGAAAAGAAAAATGAAGTGGTTTCTTGGGACTGCTCTGCTATGCTTGGCACAGAATGGGGAAGTAACAGTCAGGAATGCTTTTCATATCTAATCTAAAGATGTTCCACAATACTATACCTGCTTACAAAGAACTCTCCAGTTGCATTGCAACGAGTGTGGTTCTTCTTTATGTTAAGGAGGTATCATGAGGAGGAGGATGTCAGAATATTTTGATGTTTTCTGGAAAGTATCGCTTGTGTTTCCCTGAAGTGAGTAGTGAGCCAGATACAGTTCTTGATGAGCCGTACATTGTGTTTCGAACAAGACTTGTTTCTAGTCTGGCAACTAATGAAGGCTCTTAAGGCCATAGATTTGTATTTGCATCTTATTGCGACATTTTAGAGTTTCTGTTAGGGTTTGGAAGATTAAAAAACTTGTTTGCAACTCTTGGATAGCACTATCCCATAATTTTCTGCTCCTTGTATGAAAAGGCTAGGCATTCCTCTTCAAGATCCTGGATTAGAAGAAGTGAGATTTCACAGTTAGAGCTATCTGTTGTGGAGAGATTGACTACTCGAGATAGTTGCCCAAAATGCCAGCTGGATAGTGTGGGTCTCAATTCATACCAACAGAATTTAAGTCTTCGAGGCATTCAGTGTTAGTTAACTGTATCTCACCCTTTTATGTTGTTATCCGACTCATAGTGTTTTTTGGCTGTTATCTTGTTTTTGTGGTACATGTGTTTTGTGTGCCACAATATTCAGTATTTTTTGTGTACATTTTGTTTTTGGGGGCAGATTGAAGTCTGTCCTTCTTTGAGATTTCCTGATGGAATGCCTCCATAATTGCGAGGTGGAGAGAGTCATTCGATATTAGCCTGACTCGAGTAAGGGTGAGTGATCTGGTTTGCAATGTGAAGATTTTCCTTGTGGTCGTAGTCCATAGGGCAGTTCCTGCAAACTTCCTCCTAAACTGTGTGCATGAATTATGCCATCTGGAACCCTGCACAGAGTTCTTTAGCGGGATAGCAGATTTAGGGCCCCCATCTAACCCATGGCTGCTATGGCAATATTGCCTTTCACTGTGAGATTAGGGTTTTATGCCCTTCAGTATGATGGCCTTCCAGGTATACGAAGGGACCTGCCTTTTAAAGTCTGAACAGGTGCAGAAACCAGACTATGAAGTTCTGGGTTGGAACATGGTTGCTTACAAGTTATTCCTTAGGCCTACATTAAAAACCAGCTGGTTAAGAAGGAACATTTGAAAACTGAAACATACACCTTAGTTGATTGCTAGATAGTATAACAATTTTTTTTGTTATATTACACTTTTCTGAATAGAGTTTTTCAGGGTTCTGAGACTGCTCTCCAGGACACCACAAGTAGCAAAACTTTTGCATCTACAAGATTCACTCTTTGAGTCATCCTTTAGCCCTAGGGCATTTGTCCTTAATCTGCTTAGACTGTGTACTAGTCCAAGGTGACCTTCAAACATTCAATTAGAAACAGATTCCTCTTTTGTTCAACTATTGTTTCCTGCGAGGGACAAGAAGATAGCTTCCAAGACCCAAACCATCGGTCGACACCATCATCTGGAGACAAAGGAAGTGCTGTTTTTCCAATATGAGGGATGGAGAGGCCCCATAACCTTGGCAGCCCACTATAATGCCAGAATGATTAAGAGGCAGGCGCGGCCGGTACAGGTATGAACGGTCAGGCGGTGGGACGGGGCGGGGAAGTCGACATACGACGGGATAGGGAAAATAAAACCACTTACCTGTCGCTCGCCGCATCGGCCTTTCGGCGATGTGGTGAGGGCAAGGTAAGTGGTTTTATTTATTTATTTATATTATTTTCCCTATCCCGTCGTATGTCAACTTCCCGCCCTGCCCCAGCCCCACTGCCCCACCGCTCTTACCTGTACCTGCCGTGCCTGTTAAGAGGTAAGTCTGGTTCATTTCTCTATGCATTCCATGGAACATGGGTTGGGTCTCCTATCCCAGAGATAAATTATGCAATTAACAGTAGAATGCAAAGACCTTAGAGTCAAGAGTGATAAGCAGTTTTAGAATTGAACTCAATATCCTAGAAACAAAAAATCATTCAGCATTTTGTCAGTGGTGATTTTCATTGTTCTTTCTTCAGTGATTATGTGTCCTGTCATCAATCTTGATGTAGTTTGTATTGCAGCGAACAGCAACAGCCAACGGGTTTCGACCTTAAGGCTCGCAGACCTGGGGCATTTTCAAGGCCTGGTGGTCATGGAAGGAGCATCCAAGTAGCTACGTAGTTGCTGAAGGCAATGTAATGTGAATCAGACATAGTGACAGGACTCCAAGCAGGCAGTTGCAAGGCTGCAGAGTGAAGCAAGGTGTAATCGAGCCACCTCTGTTTTTAGGGTCATCAAAACTGAAACAACCTCCATTGATCCCCAAAAGCCTAAGGGCGTGATTTAGCGTCTGGTAGACAGGCAACTCCATCAAAATATAGAAGATTAACACAGGCATTATAGGCACTAGCACTCTAAATAAGTTGGAAGTGACACCTACCACATTTTGATGGAATATCAGGCCTGCCAAACTCTAAATAAGGTCCCAAGTTTGTAAAATATATGTTCGAGCAGCCATTGTTGAGAAAGGTGTTCAAGTATGTGCATATTTTCATGCAATAATAATTCTTTCTCTGAAATCTGTAATAACAGTAAACTTATATAGCATAGTCTGCATATAAAATCCTTTCTAGGTGATTTTAAAGCAATAACTAAGGGGCATATTATCGGCTTAGCGATAATTTTGTTATCGCAGGCTATCTCTGGAATTTATCGCCCTGGTAGCGCGTTATTAACAACGCGTTTCTCCAGGGCGATAAAAATTCCAGAGATAGCGAGGTTATCGCCGTTTTGCAGGGAACACCGCTGGTTTTCCAGCGATGTTCCCTGCAAAACGGCGATAACCTTGCTGATACGACCCACAGGGTCGTATCAGCATAATCCACCCCAATGTTAGGGATAGGTAAGTCTGCATTTTAGCAGACGTTAGTTTTTGGAGAAAACAGCGGTTTTCTCCAAAAACTAACGTGTGCTAAAATGCTGGGGCAGCCTTGTAAATATTGCGATGTGAACATCAGCGATATTTGCAAGGTAGTCCATCCGGGTACGCCCACTTTGCATCTCATTAGAGATGCAAAGGGAGGCGTTAGGAAAAGGGTGCTAACATGCGATTATGCATGTTAGCACCCTCTTGTAAATAGGGCGATAGTTTTATCTCAGCTTTTTTGGCTTTTTAAGCCAAAAAAGCGGAGATAAAGCCGTTGTAAATATGCCCCTTAGCTTTACCTCTTAATTTTATCTACGTCAGAAGAAGGAGTGGCTGAGCAAACCCACCAGGTCTCTAACCGAGACCTTCAGGTGACTCACAGATACATGCAGCCTGTTCAACTCTCCTCAGTGTCCTAGATAAGCGAAGTTTGGTGTCTCTCATTTGAATCTATGTTAGAGTTCACACGGCGACCCGAAAAAATAGATTTAAGAACGATCTGTTGTCGAACAAGAACCATAAAAATGTTGCCTGACCATCGAAATCCCAAAAGTCTGACTCTTGTAGTGTTTTTTTTTGTGTTCATTTTAGTTCATTAGAATTGATAACATCTTTTAGCGGAAAGTTTTAACTTTCGCAACAATGTTCTTTTTCTGTTATTTACAAACACCTTGGGGAGGGGTGTCAGGCTACGGAATGACCTGGAGGTCAAACAGAATCTGTTATTTCGCGAGAGTAAAGTTACCGCGGAGGAATCGCGAAGAGCAGGCAGCACATGGCCAGGCCACGCGCACCCACGAGCGCCTCGTCAGTGAAAATCCCGGCAGAGTGATAATCTCCTCTGCACATGTCCAAGCTGAAGCTGCTCGAGTTGAGGGGAGGGAAAGAGCGCGAGCAGCGTGAGGCTCTGTAAGGAGATTAGCCTCACAGGACATGTGCTCTTGCCTCACCTGTATACACGAGTAAGAGTTGTGCTGCGGAAAAGTCTGCATCAGCAGGATATATAGGGATGTCCTATCTCCGGTGTACACCTTGCTATTTAACTCCCTTTCGGATCGTTCGTTTCAGAAGGCAAATGGGCAATGCAAAAGTGGCTACTGTAAACGTAGTCAGTAGTAGTGTAATTTGGTAATAAGAATAGCTCGTTTCTCGCCATGTTATGTGTGGCTCGCAAATTCAGATTTATAACAGGTTAGTCCTGATGCAGCACCTGTGGGAAACATAACTTGTTGCCCACGTTTGCCAGTCTTAAAGGAATTCGAGGCTGCCCTGGCGGTGCTGCACTGGCTCTCCCTTCCGATGGAGAGCAGCAAGCACAACTTCGGGAAGGGAGGTGGAGGGGATAGGACAGAAGGGGTGGGGGGCCAGTCAAGAAGAGGCAATATATTTTTTTTCTTCACGTTTGGCACGGGGGAGAGGCCATGTTATGTATGGCCCTCTCAAACCTCCTCTACCCTTGTATAGCACCTGAAAGCAGGGGCAGATGACTTTGAGGGCTATGCTTAACGTAAGATTATAGACGGTTAAAAAAGTGATTCATGGGGATGTTTGTCACCTTGGGCACTGAGTGACATCACAGACAACTCAAGCTTTACTCTCGTCGATTTAATGTAATTCAGAACTCTTAGGTGAAAAACATCTCTGCTATTCACCGTTAACCATCTACAATTCTATATGTAAATAGAGGACAGAATTCTGTACATTGTCAAAATCATCGGATTCAAAACATGGTTATTCATCATTTTTTGGTCACTGTTCCAACTGACGCAATAGACACCATTTGGTTTGCACTTGTTTATGATGTCACTTTAAGCTCGTCAATGATAGTAACTTATCTGTAGTTTTATTTGCTGGATGTCATAATTGACCCCGTATAGTAAGACAAATAATGAAACACTTTATCGGAGATGTTGATGGAGTCGGCCATCTGTGTAGAGCACACATGCAGCTGAAGGCACATACTCAAAGGGGTATATTCACAAGAACGTGTGATAACTACCGCAAGAGTAGCGTAACGCAACTTTCAATATCGCAGCCTATCGCTGGAAAATAACCCCGTGTCAACGTGGAATTCACAACAAGGCGGTACCATGCGATAGTCACCAGATAACGCGTCAAATGTCAGCGTAAAAATCAATGCCACGCCGAAAAAATGTGAAACGCGAACGCGAGACATCATGCGATGAGGCCAATCGCGGTAAAAAAAGCAGCGAAAAGCAGCCACAAGCCTGCAAATCCCACGCGTCTGGCGGGAAATTGCACCATAAAAACCACAGAAACAACACACCAGAAACAAGCCAAAGCACGTAGCAACATGGATGCACCCTGACCCAGCGCAGAGGTCAACGCGAACCCCACAACCCCCACAGACCACCAGCAAGGAACAACTGGGTCGGGGAAGGCCAAGGAGAAAAGGGAGAGGAAGACGGGGTGCAGACCGCAGGAAAACAAGACCAGCGTCACGGAGGTGACAGAACACTACCAGCAACTGACCCACAAGCAGACCACCTGGAATGCAGTCAGAGTGCCGAGGAGGCCAATCCAGGAGGCCAAGAGGCTCCGCCAGGATGTGACAACCTAAACCAGGCACAAACCCGCTGCCAACAGGAAGGCAGCAACGGCGACAGGAGGTGGCAGTCCAGCGCCACAGGAGGAGCTGAAGGAAACCCAGGCCACAGTCATCAGTGTGGAGACGGTGCAAGGAGTAGGGAGTACGGACACAGCTCGATAGGAACTGACACAACAACAACAGGGTGAGGATCCAACAGGGACTGGGGGGACAGGGGGTGATGGGCACAATGGCACACATGCACAATGAGGTGTAGCACACTGCACACCCACAATTACCCAGGGACATGTCCCCCATCCCCGTGGCACACTGCAGCACACACACATAGCAATCACAGCACATACCATGACAATGTGGCACAAAGTGCAACACCCACACTGCAGAACAGGGGACACAACTGGGTCCGCCCAGGCGCAGAAACAGAACAATCACATTAGACAGAGCAGGGAACTGTGAGATGCATATCTACGGCTACAACCCCACATCAGCCATGTAGGCCAAATGTACACTGTCCCAACTCAAATAGCCACCACCGCCCAAACAGTCACAATGTACATTGTCACACAGTCTGCATGTCGACAAGAACAAGGCGCCAACACAATGCCAACATGCACCTCCCCTTCACAATGCAGAGGGACAAACAACACCTCCAGCAGGTCAGAACAGACAACCCATCAGTGATGCCGGAGACGAACACCACACCTTCGACACCGACGCCCTACAACAGCCATGAACATCCCACACAACCCACCACCAGGACCAGGGCAGACAAGCTACTCAGAGGAGAACCCAGCCCCTGCAACAGACCACACAGCATGAAGCACCCGCAATCACGTTTGGCTCACAACACTTCACCCACCCACACATGGCACCCCAATGCCAGGTGTCAGAACGCCAAAAGGAGGTGGCCCAACAGGTGCGGGTGTTGCCCAACCCATGGAATGCGAACTAGAACACATACGTGGGTGTCCAATACACTTCAGGGACCACCTACACCCCACAAAGGAGACCCACACTGCCATAGAGACACATGCAGATGCACATCCCCAGTACAGAACCACACCCAGGGGCACGCACATATCAGTCACACACCCACGTTGGCTCAGTGTACGACGGCACAGTCCACTCCCCTTACGAATTGAGTGGGTGACGACAAAGCTACATGTCCAGGTTCTAGCCCGCTGCCTGCGGTGACATGTCTGCGTCCTCTGTACACAGCACAATGTAATGTCATAGGGTCCAGGGCCCCCATGCATACAACAAGACCACAGGGACACATGCACATATGTTGAACTGGCTACGGGCACGTGCGTCCGGCCCCTTTATTGGCAGGGCCACATGTACAGTGACGCCTGTGCTGGATGTGTGTGGGGTGAGTTTAAGCCAGCCTGCACGGAGTGCTTGGTGCTGGCAACAACTGGAACAGTGGACACCAGTGTAATGGAAACAGAAAACACCAGCATAACAGAGTCAACTGCAGAGCAACATGGAGGGATCCGGAGTAAGGACAGAGGTCACCCAATATTCAGTCAGGAGGTTCCGTGAGTTGCAGTGCACTGAGGTAGGGGCACTAGAGAAGAGCGCGCTCATGTGAAGAAATTGCTAGGATTGTGTCCCTTCCGGTTAGTCCTGATGCACATGCAGTGGGGTGTGTTACACCTGCATCAACTTCCTCATCAACGTCCCAGGTCCCCCACACTGCCTGAGGTGACAGTTGCATCCGCAGTCCACAGCGCAATACCCAGTAAGAGATCCGGGTGTGTAGCTTGACTACCACCACCAGTCTGCATTCCTGCCTAGGGGCTGTTGCCTCCTGCCCTCCCATTGTCTGTGCCTTCTCCCGTCCGCACACTTGACACATCTTCCTCATCATAGTCCCAGGTCTTCCCCACTGCATGGGGAGACATTGCTGCGCAACCTCACAACAGCACAAAACTCAATCAGTAACGGACAATGGCTTGCGGTGCACTGAGTCACAGGCACCTGGAGTGCTGAGCAGGGTAGCAGGCCGATGATGGCATCCACGACAGGTCTGAGCAACTCCGTAGGTCTGTCAGGACCACCCTTTCGACTCTGGCAGATGGCGGTTGGAGGTGGTCCTTGCGGTGGTGGCGTGTGCCTCCTGCGGTGATGCGACGTCCGGGCCAGTCAAGACTCGATGCCATGTGTGGGTCCTGGTGGCCCGCAGTTGGGGCCGGAGGAGGCGGACAGCGCAGGGCCACAGACACATGGCGTTGATGACCCCAAGACCATCGCTACAGAGGCCATTCAATGTCTCAGAAGAAAGGGTCCCAGGCCAGAGCAGCACAGAGTTAGTGGCCCCGGATGCACTGCGGCCGGCACAGGCACCCAGCCATGGGACGGTGACTTGGGGTGCAGTCAGATGAGCCATGCGACCTGAGCGGGTCCCCATCGATGTCCGAGGTGTATGTTGTGGAGGGTTGCGGAGGACAGTGGAAGGTGTCCTCCAGGGCTTGATGCGGAAGGTCTGATGTTATCTGGAAGCAGCAAATGGAGGAGTGGAAAACGCAACCCTCGTTTGCACCAACAATTCGGGATCAGCTACATGTGGATGAAAACTAGCCCCTAGTCCATAGACTAAAATGCCACCAATGTACGACCAGTGAGTGTCCATGAATGTCGAGGAACAAACTTAGTGGCACAGGTGCTGTGAGGGGATGCAGTCTGCGATGATGCCGGTACACATATGTGAACTCCAAGAATGCTAAATCAAGGCTCTGTGACCTACGGGACCGCAGTGTAGGCTGGAGGCAGCGGTCAGCAGTGGTCCACAGCCACGGGTCGTTGGCTCGCGAGGCACAGAGTTAGTGACACAGTGGCAGTTGTCGGTAGTGTTCAATCACCTCCGTGACGCTGATCCTGTTCCCTCCGGACTGCAACGTGTCATCCTCTTACGCCCCTCCGTGCGTGCGAAGAAATGTATTCTGCCTTTTGAATTACCGATGTTCAGTTCATCATCTGTGATCCCACTCGTGCGCAGCGTAGGCCGAGGGCAGTGGTCCGCGTAGGCCCACAGACACGTGTGGTTGTGATGCCATGCACAGACTTGTTGCCACCACATCGGAGGGTGTATAGTGAATTGTTCTCTGCCTTAAATAATGTTCACTGCCATGGTGTAATCAAGACTCAGTTCCAAATGTGTGACCTACCTGACCGTGGTGTAGGCCTGAGGCAGCGGTCAGCACGGCCCATTCACCGAGTGTCGCCGGCATAGGTTGGATGGCCCCACCGGCCTGCGTAGTTCAGGTTCAGTGGCACCACGTGTTAAGGTCACCTCCGTGTATGTGACCCGGCATTCGTCCGGACTAAGCCGCATCTTCCTCTTACACCTCTCCATGTGACCACTGGTGTGGACTCGGCCATTCGTGCTTTGCGACTAGGTGCTGGATGTGTGACCTACTGGTCAGCAGGGTAGTCCTGGTCCCTCATCCATGTGTAGCCGGCTGGCGTTGAACAGGGTTAGTGGCACCACGTGTAGCCTGCTGGCGTTGAACAGGGTTAGTGGCACCACGTGTAGCAGGCTGGCGTTGAACAGGGTTAGTGGCACCACGTGTAGCAGGCTGGCGTTGAACAGGGTTAGTGGCACCTTGTGTAGCCGGCTGACGTTGAACAGGGTTAGTGGCACCACGTGTCGCAAGATGCCCATATGGAACTATGCCTCACTGATCAGGGGGGGTCTGGAGCTGTGGCCGCTGGCCCGGATTTGGGGTCACTGCCATTCATGACTCAGGACACAGTTTCACATATGGGACCTACTGGTCCGAAGAGTAGGCCGGGGGCGGCAGTAGAGTACGTCAACGAAAAAGGAATAAAGCGGGCCTGTGTCGTGGAGGCCGTGATGGTCTGAGGTGGCTGCCAAGGTCGCGGGCCTCGGGCTTGGGGCTTGCGCCGGCACGTGGTGGGCCCTCCTTGACACATGCCGGTGTCGGAAGGTGATCAGTGTGGCCTGGCTGCGCAGGGGCTGGCCTGACGGGTTCGTGGTCCAGCGTGCCGGGGTCCGGCAGGCGCACAGCATCGCAGGCAACTCCGCTCATGAGGATGGCGTCGGCCTCGTGGCAGGGTGGGAGGCGCCGCCCTGGCAGAGACGTGGGTCTTTCCGGAAGAAGACCAC
Source organism: Calotriton arnoldi (assembly GCA_963921515.1). NCBI lineage: Eukaryota > Metazoa > Chordata > Amphibia > Caudata > Salamandridae > Calotriton > Calotriton arnoldi. The sequence goes on from CAWUFW010017889.1 coordinate 184,979, forward strand.
GCCCAGGCCTATGTGCTTTTTATTCACACCCCTACCCTGGCGTGGCGTACGCCGGGCCATCCCACTCCGCTGATGCTTAGGGGGGGGCATAACAGGCAACATTTCCGCGAGGTCCCCACTGGCTGGGGTGACATGGTGGCGTCCACTGTCCACTACACTCCATACACAAGCGGTGTATGTCGCCATGGATATGGGTGTGTTCTGCATACTGCGAGGTGTCCAGCACATCTCCGGCACTCTTGGCATTGTGTACTTTCCCAATCATGGTTCTACTGCATCCTTCACACATGCCTAGTTGCCACCTCTCCCCACATTCGGCTATTATGTGGCTGAGGTGCCATGCCGTTGCTGGCTCATGTTCAGGGCTTGCCCATGTGGACATTGTAAGTTGTTCTGTCGTATCTGGTGGGTGGGCATGTTGTTGTGCCTGTTGTATGTGATTTTGTGACGTGTGCATTGCCAGAGTTGTGAGTTGCTTGGTTGTGGAGTTGAGGTGTGTGGGGTGTTCATTTGGATATTGCCAAGGGGCTGTGCATTTCCCTTGTTGCCATCCTGGGAATGCTGGTTGATGATGGACTGTCGGAGGATGAAGGTATCATGCACACTGGCTGTGTATTTGAAGGCGACATTGTTGGGTGTTCCACTGTGTTCTGTTGTTGCCTGCACATTGATGTGAGACGTGTGCTTCCTGTTGCGGTGATTGTGTGCTGTGTCACCAGGGGGCACAGGTAGTACATGTGTGCTGTGTATTGCCCCCAACACGTGCGTGCATCCTGCTTGGGCGTATGGTCCTTGCTTGGTCTCCAGCGGATCCTGCGCATTGTGTTGTACATATGGGGACTGGGGTACCAGGGTGATGGTGATGTCCAGGACAGGTGTGGGGGACTTGGATGTGGCTGGCTGTGAGACTCCTCCGACTCTGGCGGGTGTTGGTTGGGGGGTCCCAGGGGCCAACAGGTGCAGCCACGCCATCAGCTTTGTGTGGGGTGGGATGTTGGTTGTCCGCTGTGTTGGTGCCGTAGGCCTGTTAGGCGATGATGGTCAGGATGCGCAGGTTGGTTGTGTCCCTTTCAGCCTGTATTGGACGGTGACATTGTCAGATGTTGGGTCTGTGCGGCTGGTACGTTTCCTGGGGTTCCGCTGTCTTTGTCTGCGCTGCGTCTGTGGTGGTCCGGGGGGGGGGGTGTTCCGGGTGTGGGTTGGGGTCCTGGGGTGGTGAAGGGGGGTGTTGTGGCTCTCTTGGGTGTCCGGGCCACATGATGGGTGGCTCCATGGCATCTGTTGCCCTTCGGATGTGGCCCTGGGCTGTGCTCCCTTTTGTGGTGCTGGCTGCCGTCCGACTTTACACCAGGTCAGAGCAGGTGTAAATTTCCCGGTGCTAACGCGCCTTATCGCCTGTTTTGTGTTTTTATCGCCGATGTGGCTGGTCGTTGTGAATGTTGAGGTGTGATGTTGTCTCGGCTTTTGACACGGGAACGCCTACTCTGCATCTCATTAGCGATATTTGCGGGGGTCCTCTGTGGCGATGTTTTTTGCGGCTGCTATCGCGGGTAAACTGGTGCTGTGGGCTGTTAACACCGGCTTGTGAATGGGGAGGTAAATTTATCACGACTTTGGCTGCGATAAAGTGCCATTAATTCGGCGATAGCTCCTTGTGAATATGCCCCAAAGTGTACCTCTACATTTGTTCATGGGCCCATGTGTGGTACTGCAACCATGGTCCTCTATTACCAAGTACCTCTGTTCACACCGTCTCCCTGGGGTCTTCACTTTTTTTTCTCAGATCTCGCCTCCTGCCTGTTAAACAGAGCCCATGCACTCTCTCCGCTTGTCGGGACACTGTTGACCTGTATACAGTTATTTGGCCAATTGTGTCATTGATGGACCCTCCTCAGCAGATCTGCTTCCCTTCCTTCACTGTGCAACCAGCACAGTGACTTAGCAGTTTCTGCAGATGCCTGCTGTTTAGTCCCAAGTGCTAGAGCCAGTGAGTAGACAAAATGGATAGGAAGGAGATAGTTGCTGGGCACTTCGTTTGCTACAGTGGAGTGTGACTAAGTGAGTGACAGAGGAGTGAGGTAGCTGACAAGGTATTTTTCAATTAATGTATCCCTGAATTAAAACCTCACAGTTACTGATTGTCTGCCCTGTCACTTTAATCCTCTTTGGTCCCCAGATGTCATTAGGGATTCCAGCTTCAATAGGGTTTCCCTTAAGAGCATGGCTATAATTAGGGGTGGGTGGAATTTTTCATTCCGCTCACGGAAATTGCAGAATTTGGCGACTCACTGTTACTCTTGTAAAGCAGAGTTCCGGCCAAAGTCTGCCAATCGATGTGTGGTGGATTTTTTTCCTGGGAGGCTCCATAAATGCAAGCACAAGTAAGATTTGGTGTCTTCTAGCACCATTTTCTAACGTGGGCAGTTACGATCGGTCGCAAGTGGTCAGAGGTCTGCTTTTGGAGTAGATTTGCTGCAGCTTGAGTAGATTTTCTGCTCTAGCAGCAGCAAAATCAACTCGAATGGCTGCACACTCTTGCACACCGCATGGTGCCGTTAACTGATTTTTCAGCTCTGCTCTCGTTAGTGGCTCTAAATTGCCACGCAACATGCATATTTTCCACCCGTTGGTGGAACTCCATGGAATCTCACTGAGTTTTTATGTAACTGTGGAGCTCCGCGAGTTCCTCCCACCTCTAGTTAAAATCAAATAACTTGTGCTGGACTCCTTAATCCCTGTGAGTGCTGACTTCTTATTTTAATCTGTTTAATTCCACTCAAAGTCTGTTTAAATGTTGGTTCTCCTTACACCGCATGGGAACAACTTAATGAATGAGAATGATCAATGTAGAGAAGGTGTGGCTAGGTGCTGAGGAGTATAGTTGCAACTCGATAGAGCTATGAGCAGCAGAAGGTCCCAAGCCACATACACAACCAACACAGCTGCATGCAGCCACTACAATGGAGGTAGTACAGTATTTGACTCAACCCTGGCAAGGATTGAGAACACAATAGAAAGTGGAGGGTGATTGTGCCTCACTGCAGGAGAGGACACCAAGACTCAGGACCCAATGCAGTAGTGAGGAGACTGTATATGCTGCAGAAACATCGCTCAGCAGATGAAGTGAGAACGCTAACTGGCCAGACCTATGGTGGAGGAGATAGTGGGGAAGAGAAGTCGACATGGGACCCGATTTTGATTTTGGTGTATGGAGTAATAGCCGTTGCCTGGCGGAGGACTTTACATCCGTCAAGCCAGACTAATCCGTCCGTCAAATTTAGAAATGACCGTCAATCTGGATGTAATTTCTACAGCATTGGCAGGAACTGCCATCACTGCTGTTCCTATCAGTGCTTTTCGCAGTTTGGTGCAGGAGTCCATCAACATGTTGGAGCCCTGCAAACAGTGCCTAATTTGTTGAAGAATAAGTGCTGGTGCCCAAAGCTTTGCTCAGAAGTCTGTGGGCAACACTGGTGTGCCAAATATCAAGGCTGCACAATCAGAAATCCACCTCAGGCCTCTTTAGTCAACTTCCAGACACTCTCTACCCCTTTTTATCTCACTCCTGCAGGTTCCTCCTTTCTCCCTTTGTGATAGTTTTTCCGTCTTTCTCTTTTTTATTCTTTCTCTGTTGTGCATTTTCCCTCTCTTGCTCTTGGGAAATGTTGGATAAGGAAAAATAAGTGCCAGTCCCCAAAAATGAGTGCTGGTGGCCACTACATCCCCAAAATTAAGTGTTGGTGGCCCACACTGGTAACCACCGGCTCAAATTAAGCACTGCCTACAACAAATTGTATTTTTTTTTATTTTCAAAAAGAAAATTACAATGCAGGATTATTGTTTTGAAAATAAAAAATAACCCTTTGCACAGGACCCCTGGCCCATTGCGAGGGTAGAATTTAGCAGTTTTCATTGCCGCAGGTCTTCCTCTGATGGCCCTTACTCCATAGGGCGGTAGGAGGGTTTTAATCACAGCGGAGATGGAGTAGATTCCGCTGTGATTAAACTATTGTGACGGAGTATCTTTACCGCCAAGAATTAAATGAGGCCCAGAGTCAATATAACTGTGGAACCCGCGTGATGTCACCGTGGTGAATCTTTGCAGGCCTGAAGACAGGAGCGTCAGACCTTGGGGAGAAGGGGGTGCAGTTCAGGCAATAGAAGACAGGGTCCAATTCACATCTGAACAGAAAGGGTTTCAGAATTTGACTCTACAGACATAAAAATGTGGAGTCTTCTTCACACTTCATGGAATAAATGAGTTACAGAGACATCCTTTAAATTTAACATAATGTCAACTTGAATGGACAGTCCTCTCTCACCTACATCTCTATCACATGGTCTACTGGTATTGAGTGCAGATGGTGTAATAGAAGTAATATCAGTACTACTCTTGTTTTACCGCAATATACTATACTAAATAGGTTTGAACAGCTCCAACCTGGACAAAATCCATTGAAATGACACAATTAAGGAATCACAGTGTGCTGACAATATACAGTGCAATACCGACTTTGCTATGCTAATCCCAGAATAATATCTCACACATGTGGAAGTTGAAATCAGTGAGATAGCTTCTTTTAAGCTTTCACAAATAAAGCAAAACCAAGACAGCAAAGTGGAGATACGGTAGAAACAGAACCAATACTCAGCACAGCTTTGGATACACTTATGAAGGCTCTTGCTGATATAAAGATGCCCATAAATTCGGTGAACGCAGTGTTGCAGGGATTCTGCGCAATCACAGAACTATGCTTGGGACCATAGAACCGTAGTAAGCAGGGACTGAGTTATCCTACCACCTTAGTAACCATGAGCTCGGGACCGACTAGCTATAGTGTCTCACTTACCCTCCTACTCACTCACAGAGGAACAAGTGATTAAACACCCGAGAACAAAACATTTCCTTACTCTTTCAGGAATCGCAGTAACAGGACACACCCTTTTGCTCTCACACTCCTACTTGTCCACAATAAGATCTGACAGAGACACAAGTAAAGTTTAAAATAATTATTTTAACTATTGTGCTCTAGTATGCAGTATACGTGCCACAACAAGTAAAAAAAAATGCAGAACTCAAATATGGTCAGCATAGTAAGTAATCCATAAATCATAAATCATAAAAGGAGCTGTGATGATATTAGACACAGTGGGCCAACCCCCGTCCCCTTCTACAAAAGCAAAGTGGTTATATATCAGAAGATCTCTGGGTGTTTGCAGTGGACCCCATACCTTAAAATGCACAGATGAAGGTTCTACATCTCAGGTGCAGTCACAATCTCGTCTGTCTCCTTCATGTCTGTGCATACCTATATGACAAAGAGTATGTGTTCCCAAACAACAGCTGCACTTGTGTGTTGTGTCTAGGTGCTAGAGCCTGACCAAAACAGAATAACAAGGGGCATTATTGTTTGACCTTATCTACTGTGTTCAGACTAAATCCCAGGAAAGAACAGAATGCAAAAACAACAGCAGGTTCTGTGTGAAAGTACAGCCTGGCACGAAGCAAGATACTTTTGTATAGTAATGTGTGCAAAGCAGAGAGCAGCCTACTACGTTCTCAGACTAACATAAGAGAAAACGATAATGGGCCTACATGGGACATATGACAACAGCAGTGACAAATATGTAGTTGGAAGTGCAATCTTTGAGGAATGAAATCACAACTTTTCAACACCAATTGGAGGCAGCTACAAGGAAGGTGACAGAGATAGAAAAGAGATTAGAAAACCAAATTTAAATGCAGCCCGACCATTTGGAGACTCCATATGAAGACTTAGAAGAACAGAGTAGATGAGATAAGCTGTGCATCACGAGAGTCCCTGAGAAACCTGAGAAAGATGAAATGATAACTTGCTTGGGCACATTCCTGCTGAATCTCTTGAAAATGTCTTTTCAACCACCCCTATAATTTCAAAGGGCCAACTGTTTGAGGTTCCATGATGACTACAGAACAGATAATCCACGAAAGATACTGGAGTGCTGCCTCCGACACATGCAAGCATGACAGATCATACAGATGGTGAAGAAAAATGACCCACATCCAGATTAAAATCAGCAGATATTATTAACATTTTTCTCCTTTGAAACAAACTTGAAGAGAAAGAGATTACTGTCCCTCTGCCAAAGACTAAAGAAGGGAGCGATCAGCTATGGCCTCACAGAATGAGAGAGAATGTTGATCATGATAGACGGCAAAACAAGAGAGTTGGCTGAATATAATGACTTGGAAATGTTTCTAAACTTACTGGAAGAGGCTGAAATGGATGCCTCGGAGCAAGTGGCGCCATCACACTCAGTCAACTCAGAGGTCCAGAGTGCAACAATAGGAAGAATACCAAAATGAAACAGCCAGGCTGGAGAAAGTGAAGAGAAGGTTTTTGACTGGAGAAAAAAAACAGACTCAACAGTTGGGAGAGGATTGAGGGAGAAATCAAGATCACCTGAACTTGCATGGAAATGACTGTGTCTCTAAAACATCCCACCGCATAAGAATGACACCCAAATTATGTTCTGTCTGTACCCGGGCAGTGCTTAGGGTGATGTCTGAAAGATATTTGTATAATTAGATTGTCATTGTTTTGAACATATTTATGTCCTCACCATGTGTATGTCACAAACAACTTCCTTGACTAAGTGCTTTGACATGATAGGAGTCCTAGAATGATGGGGAGGCTACAAGACGTGCGCTGTAAACTATGCTTCTCCAGCGGAGTTTCAGAAAAACTCTGCCAACCACCATGTGACAGAGTTTTATCTCGCAAGCCGATGCCCAACGTAACGTTCGCAAATAAGAAAATCGAGCACTAGACTGCCTCCCGGCGAGATTTTTAAACGTGTGTGGTCGCAGCAGGCCACTACCGCTCACGTTGAGAAAGCTGCTGATCCCATTGAGAAAACTGCTGTTTGAGCACAAAATCTACTCAAGCGACATAAAGAAGCAGTGCCCTCTGGGCGCCATGTCATGCCATTTGCGCTGATTTTACAGCACAGGATAAGTTCCCGGCGCTAAAATTCAGTGCAAGCAGTGTAGCATACTGAACACTGCCGCTTGCAGAACTCCGTGGAATCTCACTGAGTTTTTAGGTAACTCCGTGTATCTCCACTGAGTGAAGCTCCGCAAGCTACGCCCACCCCTAGAGGTTTCGAAACACTCGGCATTAAAGTCTCAAATTTCAAACTCAACATACAATATTATAATGGAGTATTATAAATTGCCTTTTGTACACTTTAAAAGGCTGCCAATTTATTGATAAGCTATTTCTGCACTGTACTCTCCCATGTCCTTAATAAATCATAATTAATACATTGAGACCATAGACAGGTGGCACAATGTACTATCAGGCTATTGAAACAAATCCAACATGGCCTGGCTGGCAGTAAACAGAATGATAAGGAGCAGTGGCAGTGGCACACCCAGTATAAACAGCCACTAGTTCATAGTTATATTAGTTTATTTGAGGATAGTAGAGCCTACGTTCAACAGCTTAATGTTTACTGGATTCATCTAAGGGTGATCTTTATTTTATACACCTTCATCACCTAGTGTGTCATACCCTTTCCTTTGTACTTGTGGAAGTGATATAGCTTGGCAACTTCCTTTCTCCCTCTTAACAATCTAATCATTATATGTCTCCAATGCAGAAGCACACCATTAACCATTTCCTTACTTAATGTACACAGACTGAGCACAAACTTCAATGTTACACTATTTCAAAACGAAAGGAACAGATATTGCCCTCCTCCAGCGGACACACCTCTTAGACTTCATTTCCTCAAAGTGAAACTGGGCTTGGTGTGCACTGTAGTAAGTGGTGGATGATTCAGGGCGCATCCAGAGACCCTGAACACAGATCCTAGACCCACAAAAATTGTGGTGTGGTAAAACTGCTAAAACTAATGTTACCTCAAAACTTACTGAGATCATGCATGGTTCCATATGGTTGATATGTGTTTGTGAACCTCAAAACCATGGATACAATCTTATTTATAGTCTCAGTATATGCAGCTAATTCCAATAAATGAGAATTCCTCATGAAACTATTGAGAATCCTGACTGAATTTGAACCAAATAGAGTGGTAATAGGAGAGGATTGCAATATTGTGATAGACTCTCTTCTAGATAGAATGGGGCCAGTTGACCAGATGATTGAGCTAATCTCATGAATGTTTGCTACGTTTTTCGTACTTGTGGACGTACTACATCCAATAGGAAAGGAGAAAATAATTGGAACTGGAAATAAAGCTCTAAACGTTTTTTATGATCAAAGCAGAAAAAGGCCTAGTGAAGCTGAGATGGTTGTGTAGCAGTTAAAACAAAAGGAACCACAAATGGCCACTCCAGTACTATTTAATTCAACCGGTCATATCTTTAACCATCCAGTACAGAGAGTGAAAGTTTTGTGCTCTCTTCTTAGAGAAAGTATACAGTCCTGAGACTGAAGACACTGAGATAGCAGAAGAGAACTTTTTAAGGAATCTGCTGATGCCGTTGCTTGAGATGTGGAAGTTACCATCAGATAACTTTAATTAACATAGGCATCAAAAGTTTAGCTACAATGTTGGTGACTTGATTGCGAAAGGTAATCCCATCCTTGTTAATACCTAACAAGCACATGGCTGTTGTACCACGCTGTTTTCTGTGGGATCATTTGAGAACCTTAGCTCACTTTTCTGGTCATTATGCAACCTATCAACAGGAGCTATTGTCTTATAATTAGACTCAGAAAAGGAAGTTGACTGCATAGAATGGGGATACCTTTTTTGAAATCTAAATAGGGCAGGTCTTGGGGAGCAATTCATCTCCAGTGTGAAATGGCTCTACAGGTTACTTGGGGGGCTTCCTTTCTAGACAGTTTGCAAGCAGAAGGAGAACATAGCAAGGATGCCCACTTTCCCCCCTAATCTTTGTACTAATGCTTGAACTCCTCTGAGTGGCCATGGGTACCTCTCTGGAATTTTCACAACTAATATACTACGTACCACGCCTGGAGGAAGTCACACTATGGGTAACATGGTAAGGCAACCTGTTTGATGGTAACAGAGAATTTGATAGGATATACAAATATAAGACAACACCAACAAATCTTACAGTCCTGGTAGCTACAGTTAAACTTATTAATTAGAGCCATGCCAATAAACTACTTAGATTACACCTTAGATTAACCTTAGATTACATACCGATGCATATCTATGGAGCAATGCTGATATAGGTGTGGGTAGAATTACGATTAATTGGAAAAACTGGGAGAGCAGGGGAATTGAACAATTAGATCAAGTATATGATGCCAGGAACAAAACAACATTTCAAGAACTCAAAGAAAAATCATATTAGATGTTATATTTCCATGGTAACATAGAAAGCTGGTCCACTGTTTGAACTGAAAACTTGCTGCGGCAACAAATGATGGACAGAATGCTGAATGAATCGAGCATTCATCCCCCAGTCAAGAGATCTGGTTTAAATCCATCGTTCTTTTGCTCACTATGCCATCCCAGTTTGGACCCAGCCATATCCAAATCAGTCTTGACCCTATTCTTCATGGTAACAGTCCAGCCCGAACTGCCAAGCCGGGTTCTCCCTGGACCAGAAACAAGCATCCTCGGACCTATGTATGCAAAGTAGTTTATGATCAGTAAAAGCAACAGGGAAAAATTGTAACCTGGTCATTTAATTTTTTTTGCCCTAACACCCTCACTGTGCTATCTTTAGCCGCTATGCTAGGCCTAACAGAATCAGTAAATCTGTAACACGATGACTGCTATTTTGGCCACAAGGGCAATTGTGTCTGTTTGAGAACAAACCAGTTGGTGAAAGCTAAGAGTTCATCTGGAGCCTCCAAGGAATCTTGTCATGGCCTTCTTTGGTTAAGGTGCAAGCTGGGGCCACGCCCATCCCGATCCCACTCTCCTGCCTGAATCCCTTTCCTGCCTGCAGTCTGATACCTGGGGTTTTTATTGAGTCTGAGTTTCAATCTTATGTTTTGAAAGCAATTTTGAGACCAGGAGCATGGTGACATCCATAGATGCAAACGTTTCTAGCATTTTTACACATGTGTAAACATTCAGAACTCTATACATAAACATGTCATCCAATACAGTAGCATGCACGATGTTATGGTAGTGTCCACACATTAAAACAATAAAATATGTGAGCCTAGACAGTAAGCAGACATGATGCTAATATTTCTATGCAAATCTGAAAACTTCACAATTTCTAAAAAGAGGTAGAAAGGTGAGAAGAGGAAAGTGATTAAATTAGAAGAGTTGGGAGAGACAAATGACGTAAATAATAGAATCCATAAGGGTATAGTCAGTGTTTACGACATCCCCAACATAACTCCTAAACTAAACAATGCACCAAGCATTCCTGAGTGCTCTTGCAGCTACTTGCTGAACATTTGCAAATATATAATCATGCCAATATTTGACTATTATGAATGTGTTTTGCAGAAGGTTGATTAACCTCAGTTCATGATAAATTTGCAGAACAGAAGAATATGCTAGAAATATGCATTAGATGAAATCACAGTTATTCACTTGTTGCATGTTCAATAACCCGTTTTCATATCGAAATAAACAGGTCTCTGCTTTGAAAAAAAATGGCGATCATGCAGAGGCGTAATGCAAGCCCCTGCAGTCGGTCTCCTTCAGTGGCCCTGTAGGGCCCCCCATTCAGCTGTAAGGTATAGGAGACTCAGGGCCCCCTCACCACAATCTTCATGGGGCCCCATTATGTTTTCACTGTGATCACAACAGAATGAGCCAGACCCACTGGCAAAGACTGTTGAGAAGGAAATATTCTGCAGAGGGGTCTGGTCTACTCTACTGAATACTCACAACAAATATTTGAGAGAAGCCAGAATAAAGTTTCTGTATTTTAAAATCCTTAATGATTAGCATTGGTTTGCGATGAAGTTACACAGTGTAGGAGTGTTCCCACATAATGAGTGCTGGAGATGTTATGAAGCGGGATACGATACCTATATATTCTCTCGCACTATGCTACCAGTCAGGTCTACTGGACGAGTATCTGGCGCCAGATAAAGAATATACCTTACTCGAGATACAGCCATCAGGGCACCTAGCTAGTTTACATGACATGACTGAAGTAATAGCATTAAAAAACTTAGTAGCAGGTGTCTGACACCCACATGAATCGGAGCTATCATGTGTATTCTATCACATTGGCTGGGTGCAGTCATGCCAATGCTGGAAGTGTGGATGAAGACAAGGGGCTGGATAGCCTCTTTTAAGAAGGTCATCTATACATTCAATTACCAAATGGATAAATGTGAACAAATTTGAACTCCGTTTTGGACTAGAGAGAAGAGCGAATCATGACAGTCTAGATAGTTCTAGACTTTAGGAAGGCCAATAGAGGTACTGGGTGGTGTAGGCCTACAAGAAAATACTCATGTCTGTCTCAATATTGAACCAATGCTCTAATTCAAATTGTTTACCCAAGCTTGTATCATTGTTTAGATCAAGGTGAGATAGGCTCATGGAATTTTATACGTATATAAAGCAAGGTATGGATGATAAGCAGAAAACCACCCTAATTGTGGGATACTTTGTTCTAGTTCCAAGTTCCTCATGATCAAAATAGGGAGTGCTCAGCAGCGTACTGAAAGAACTGCTGTGGGCCAAGTACTCATGTATGCATGACAGTCAGTCTTCCAGAGGTGAATGGACATCACCTAAATCTACACTTTCCGGTAGTGTATCTGAAGTCTGCCTAGAAGCCTGCGGAGTGAGGGAAGGAGAGTGCCTGGCCCTGCAGAAGGAGAAAATGTCCTAAAGCACTGATCAGCTAGGAGGTTGCAATTTCAGAAGAGAGACATCTGCTTAAGAAGTGACAAAGAGACCACAACTGCTATATCCAAGCACTCGTCTGCACCAGGCATGAGAGGCCACTACTGGCAAAGACGAGTGCTGCAGTGTGAGCCTGCCATGATAATCCCACCCAGCAGCTGGTGTTCTGAGTGAGGTCACTGCAGCAGAACCAACACTGCTGCAGGAGCAGCAACACTGAATGCACCTGCCCATACACCAGAACCACTACAAGTGAGCAGGTAAAAGCGGGGTATAAATATGGGTGGAACGAGACTGAAAATGCAGGGACTCTGCTGTTTGAACTTAAGACTCTTGCCTGGTTGATCTCACATTGGTGAAATGAATTTGAAATGATATATGCGTGAAGCCTTTAAGATACATTTGAAGCTTTGCAAAGGATCTTCTACTGTGCATCGCCACACACATCACTTTTGTTTTAGTAAGTGTTGATCTGCTTGATTTAGAAAAACATTTTTTTCAATCATGAAATTGCATAGCAGATGGCGAGTTGTGGGGCAAGTGTGATAAATCCATAATTATTTTTTAACCCCAGAAGTAGCTGCTTATAGCCAAGCCCAGGACAAGTGAGGTATCTGAGTAGAACCTGGTTCCTGGAAGTCAAAGCATTATGCAATCACAGCTGCATCTAACAATACTTAATATATGCCTACTTGAACAACTGTTACATCAAGAAACAGTAACATCATTTAAACATTAGTGAGGTATACCTCTGCTATGCCCTGCCTTATGCAGTTCCCCAGATTTGTCAAGGACAAAGTGACCATGCTCAATAATATCTCCTCCAATGTACTCTAATCCATTCCCTGCATTGGGTACAGTATGCTTTTCGTCATGTTCAGTGTAAACCCCGAGTGCAGGCACTCCTCTTGTGAACTGGCAAGCATGTGTGACATTTACTATATTGGGAGATTGGCAAACAGTAGCACATCATCTACAATATCTATTCAACATGCCCCCAATCCTACACCATCATCCACCCTTACTCATGTGTACTCTTTAGGAATCTCCCTAGTGGCTCAAATGATTGAGCGAATGCCATTAAAGACAGTCGCCACGTCTGCCACGTACCACGCTAAATAGATCATGCCCAGGGATCACACTATTCATCTGAACCCTTGCGGCTGTCTCAGTATAAAGTCGTTGATATCCAACTTATGAAGATGTCTCTCAAGTGGAAGCATTTCAGCACTTACAACATACCCGTGTATTCCATCATGTCAAATGCTTTATGGGCATCTAAGCTGCCCACTATATCTGGGAATGTGCATTCCTGAATGCATTCTATTAAGAGGCAAGCTCTTCCAGTGTTACAGGATGTGCCCCTGGCTGCGATGATTCCCATTTGATCTTTCTTTATGATGGCTCTGACAACCTTGGACAACTAAATACCCAGGATCTTCCCTAGTATGGTGTTATCTTCATTGAACATCGATAAGGGTTAGTATGAGTCACACCACATATGATCCTTCTCTTGCTTGGGCAGCTAAACAATTGTTGTATCCCTCATTGTAGTTGGAAGTTGTTGTTTATTATACAGATCATTAAAAATGTCCAGTACAGGGGATTATAATTAAGTTCATTGTCATTTTGTAAAATGTGGTAAGCAGTGCCTTCCCACCAGGTGTAGTGATTTCCATGGCATTATAGCCCACTTGATCTTCGGTGCCTTAGTGTAGGCTTTCAGCATCTCCCTGAATGTTTGCCAACCACGTGGAGATCTACCTATCCAACACATATGCCATTTGATCTTTGTTACCACTATATGAGATGGTGTATGACTGTGTGGTATTCATTGACTCTTGCATTAATTTGATTTTGGTCTGTTGTCATTTGACCCATTTAATTATTGGTAACTGTGATTACTGTTTAGCCTGTCTTCCTAGTCGCCAGCCAATACTTTGGAGAATTAATCAAAAAGTTGTTTTCAGCTCAAATGGATCAAAAGTTACCAAAACAAAAAAATAACGGGTGTTGCTGCAATGCAGCAGATCCTTTGGAAACATTAACTGGGCATCTTTGATATATAAAAGTGTTAAACAGGTACTAAGGTAAAACATTTCCTAGGTATTACTAATGTGTGTTAAAATGACCAAATAGTGAAATGACACTACAACAAAATGTGGTACATTGCCCTGTGTAATTTGCCTTTTCTTGCCACATAATTTAATCAATTGAGGCACATAATTCGGTCCTCCCTTTCCACATAAATCAGACTGCCACGCTTATGGCCCACCCAAACTAAATTAGGCTTCTGTGACTTCCTTTTGAATTCTTGACCTGGAAAGACCCTGAGGCTGTCACAGCAGATGAGAGAGGTGTGAAATGCATCCCATGTCTAACTTTTGAGGCTCTGCATTGTGTCTCTATTGATCTTTCACAGTTTACCATACCAAGTTATCCAGTTGTTTTCATATGTCATAAAATTGGACACATTTGTTTCTATGTTGACTCAGAAACATGAACTACTGTTCAAGCAAAACCATCTCTACTTAAATTCTGTGAGTTCTTGGACCATCTGATGCTATTTCCATCTTGAAACAGGCAGGGACGTAGCTTAGTCCCTGAGATTTGCAGGTGTGAATCTTAAATTTCCCAACCAAAAAAGCAGTGCGCTACAGGCTGGGAGAGTGAGATGGTTTGGGATATACTGTTTCCACGAGGAACAGGGACAGTAAAGATTTGCATTAGGTAGGCCTCTGTCTAGAGTGGCACAGTGGGTGAAACACGATGGATTACAATGCTTCCCAGAGTGATTACCACTGGTTAGACTATTTGCAAGCAGTCATCCCACCTTATGGCTGTTTGATTGCCAGTAGTGTGCCTGGAAACCTGAGACTGGTGCAGCTTTCCAAGCCAACTGCTGCCAAAGTTTCTGAATTCTAAAAAGTAGTATATTTGCACTCGTTCAAAGAAGCGCTTCTATGAGTGCAGATTTACTACTTTTTGGTAAACCAGTCACTATATATCTTTATGTTTCTGCCCTAAAAAATGAACACATCAAAAACTGACACAGACATAGCAGACTTGACTCAGACACAGACCCAACTAACAAGCAAAAATTGCATTTGGGGGTGTCGCACCCCAAACACCCCCAGCCAAAGCTACACCTGCCTGTCCTGTCCTGTCCATGCCTGGTAGTTCTCCCTGAGAACTCATGATTGAAGTCAAGTAAACCACAAGAGTCTGAAGTCCCTGCCCCAGAATTACTTATTTCACATGTATTTTTATTGCACACAGTCTTCTTCATCTCTTCTATGAGAAGCCCTAATGGTAGAGTTGTCAAATCGGTGCATGTAGGCAGTGTTCCATGTTTATAGTCGTTGTCTTTTACAAATCATTTTATTAAGTGACTGACCACCCCATGTACTACATCTAGTATAATGGAGTGACCCAGTGCCCCTCAGAACCTGGGTGTACAAGAATGTGGAAAATGTTGGTTCTGTCGGGTCCAGAATTGATTCTTGGTTTACTGAATAATAACCAATACAAACAAACAACAGTACTCAAACCTTTCAGTAATAATCAATGAAAAGGAAAGAGAAGAAAGGACAAACACCATGAATCAAAAAACACACCAAAATTAAGTCAATCAAAGTCTGTATTTAAGGATAAATTAATATATTCTTTTACATTTTATAGTGTCGAGATGACATTAGAAGGCTGTAAAAGTTCATGAACATACAATTTGTTCCAACGGCGCAAGTGATATGGTGAAAAAGGTGCGAAAAAAGTGCTGAATGTGAACAAGCCCGTTTTTTTGCTCCCCATGCCATTCCAGTTTGAACCCAGCCATATGCAAATCAGTCTTGACCCTGTGCCTCATGGAAACAGTCCAGCCCGAACTGCCAAGCCAGGTCCTCCCTGGACTGGAAACAAGCATCCTAGGACCGGTTTCATGGTTTCACCCCTCTTCAGCCAGGATAGCTTGATACCAGTGGCATGGAGAGCACAGGACCCACGTCTGGGCATACCCGTCCCACTCGGGGTGACAAATGCAAAAACAACAGTTGATGGACAGAATGCAGAACAATATCATACATTCACCCCAGTACAGAGATCTGGGCCTAAATCCATTGTTTTTTTTGCTCACTATGCCATTCCAGTTTGAACCCAGCCATATGCAAACCAGTCTTGACCCTGTGCCTCATGGGAACAGTCCAGCCTGAACTGCCAAGCCAGGTCCTCCCTGGACTGGAAACAAGCATCCTAGGACCGGTTTCGGGGTTTCACCCCTCTTCAGCCAGGATAGTTTGATTCCAGTGGCAAAGGAGAGCACGGGACCCACGTCTGGACATACCTGTCCCACTTGGGGTGACAAATGCAAAAACAACAGTTGATGGACAGAATGCAGAACAATATCATACATTCACCCCAGTACAGAGATCTGGGCCTAAATCCATCGTTTTTTTGCTCTCCATGCCATTCCAGTTTGAACCCAGCCATATGCAAATCAGTCTTGACCCTGTGCCTCATGGGAACAGTCCAGCCCGAACTGCCAAGCCAGGTCCTCCCTGGACTGGAAACAAGCATCCTAGGACCGGTTTCGGGGTTTCACCCCTCTTCAGCCAGGATAGCTTGATTCCAGTGGCATGGAGAGCACGGGACCCACGTCTGGGCATACCCGTCCCACTCGGGGTGACAAATGCAAAAACAACAGTTGATGGCAGAATGCAGAACAATATCATACATTCACCCCAGTACAGAGATCTGGGCCTAAATCCATTGTTTTTTTGCTCACCATGCCATTCCAGTTTGAACCCAGCCATATGCCCTGAAACCGGTCCCAGGATGCTTGTTTCCGGTCCAGGGAGGACCTGGCCTGGCAGTTCGGTCTGGACTGTTCCCATGGGGCACAGGGTCAAGACTGATTTGCATATGGCTGGGTCCAAACTGGGGTGGCGTAGTGGGCAAAAGAACGATGGATTTAACCCAGATCTTTTGACTGGGGGAGAATGTTTGCATTGTCAGCATTCCGTCGATCATTTGTTTGCTGTAACACTTTTTGCCCTAAGTGGGATGGGTATGCCCAGACGTGGGTCCCTTGCTCACTGTGCCACTGGATTCAAGCTAGCCTGGCTGAAGAAAGGTGACATGCCCTGAAACTGGTCACAGGATGCTTGTTTCCGGTCCAGGGAAGACCTGGCCTGGCAGTTCGGTCTGGACTGTTCCCATGGGGCACAGGGTCAAGACTGATTTGTATATGGCTGGGTCCCAACTGGGGTGGCGTAGTGGGCAAAAGAACGATGGATTTAACCCAGGTCTTTTGACTGGGGGAGAATGTTTGCATTGTCAGCATTCTGTCCATCATTTGTTTGCTGTAACAAATATATCACTGTATAGGCAGGTATTTATTAAAAGTGAATTTAAACATTAACTTAGAAGCATGAATAGCTCACCCTTCCCAATGGAAAATTCTTATTAGCGAACTGAGGTAATCAAGTAATCATATAAACCCTAAGCGTGGTCTAGATTCTTATTATAAGTAGAGCAACATTACAGTCTCTTACATCAAACAAATGAGGTGCTTATACAGAGCACATCCTGTCACTTTAAAAGTGACCTCTTCTGTGATAATAAAAGGAGGCTGCTTGGAATAAAATGTTTCCCAGGATCACACAATTTGGACAAGCAGAGAAGCTGCTATTGATTACAGGTTATCTGGTTTCACATTTTGAAATTCAATCACCAGATGTATATCCCTGTCTCTCTCTCTCTCTGCTGTTTTGCATCAAAGGCCACTGTTTTGTCTTTTATTCTTTTTGCATGAGGGGAAAAACTGACTCAGGCATAGCAGACCAGTCAGGGCCCCCAGATCCAACTACAAACCCGAGAATGCATTTATTTGAGGGAGTCACACACCAAACACCCCCCTCCCCCATCCCTTCACCCCCAAACTACACCCCTAAAGAAATATTGCCCTCTTGAAAGTCTTGCTGGCTAAATTTCTAATAGTTGCTTTATTCAACCTTCCCTGAAACCTTGTAATATTCCATTGGCGTCAGACTGATGAACGCCTTTGAGAGCTGTGAGAATCTTTCCAATTGGCCTGCAATAGAAGTCACGTTCACGCCTCGTGTAAGGCTGATGAAGCCAGCACAATACGGCTTTGATAACAGGTCCATAATAGCTCAAGGAGTTCCCTTAATATTATCACCTGCCTGTGCCGGTAAGCCTATCCCTGCTTTTAATAGCCAGCCATGTGCAGACAGTGAAAGCTGCTCCCGCCGCCTCACGTGTCAGTCACTTTCGTTCCACAGCAGTGTGCTGGAAGCTAATTTCTCAGCTCTGAAAACCAAGCCGGAAATGTAAAAATATTGGCAACATTTTTGGATAAAGTAATGAAAGCCAAAGCATAACTTGAGCACGGTGGACCACACTAAAACATTTTTTTAATGGGACTGTGACACTTAATGGTGGTTGGTTAGTCAGTGCTTGGTGGAAACACCTTTTACCACCATAATATGAAAGCTGTAAACGTGCGACAAGAATATCTGTACATATTTGTTGTATTGCATTTTTTGTAAAGTGATGCGTTTTTACTTTGTTTTAGTGCTGTTGTCTTATTCTGATACATTGCAGTTATGTTATTTTGCTAGGCTGTGGTTATGTTGCAAACTGTTTTGAGTGCTTGGTGTGCTTTTCATTTTTGCAGATTTATATAGCGCGAACTCGACCCGAAGGTATTGGAGCGCTTTACATGGGCACCAGTTACGTTACACAAGGACACATTCATTTTTTTCGTAGGCACGGGGAGATTAAGGGGCATATTAGCAAGACCCACGTTAAAATTATCGCCGTTTTAGCGGCAGGAAACTGCCGCTAAAACGGCGATAATAGCTTGCTAATATGCGTTATAAATTCAATAGAAGCCCAGGTTAGATGTGCAGGACATCTAACCTGGGCTCTATTGAATTCCATAACGCATATTAGCAAGCCCATTATCGCCGCTTTAGCGGCAGTTTCCCGCCGCTAAAACGGCGATAATTTTAACGTGGGTCTTGCTAATATGCCCCTCAGTGATTTGCCCAGAATCACAGGATGTGGACGCGACCCGATGGTCGAACCTTGGTTTTCTAGCTCCAAAGTCGGCAGTCTAGCCGTCAGACCACATCCTCTCCCCTTTTATTGCGTTGTTACTTTGCTTTGTTTTATCTCATTGTGTTGTCTTCAGTTGTGCTCTGCAGTTATCACACAGAGTATGTCCTGGCTTTTAGAAGTTAGTCACGTGCGGACAGTGAAAGCGGCTGCCCCGCACGTGCTCTTTCCACCTCTCCGAGTCAGGTGTTAACCCTCTGCCTGAACAAAGGCTTCCCTGCTTTATTTTTAAATCTTTTTAAATCTAGTGCCAGAAGCTCCGCGGTTATGCTGACCTATTAGGTGTGAGCCAAACAAATAGAACATGAGCTATATTTGTGCAGATGAAGCCCTCTTGTGATCGATTTATATTGGACGCTTCTGAAAATATACATGAAGTTCAATTGTACTATGGTTATTAGACACCAATGGGGCATCAGTCGTACTTCTTTGTGGACATGCACGATCCCAGGAATACATATCTGCATGCGCCATTTATTTATTTATTTTGCATTTTTCTAATTTATTGATCTGTTTTCTGTAGCACAAACTCCGCCCAGTGGGTTTCAGATCGTTGTATAAATTGTTGAAGTAAACACGAGTGGAGGATGCATAATTCTGTAGGCTGTTCTGACTGCTGCAAAGAATATTTGCAAATGCAATTTTCAGACATAGGAAACAATTGCACAGTGCTGCTCTGAGAGTTTGATGTTATGATTACAGGGCGTTTGCAGTTGCTTATGCAAGGACATGAGAAGCATCTGCTGCACAATGTCGAAATAAGCTGTACAAACATTTATAATTAGGGCTCCCGGTTTTATGGTATTTATTTTTTCAACATTTCCGTCTGTATTTATCCATATTTATTTTTTGGCCAATTTATCTGTATTTATCCACATTTATTTTGTGTTTTGCGTATAAATGGAGTTGTAAAACTGCACATTTCCATATTTATTTCACTGATAGGCGCGCACTCATGCTTTGATGTCTGTCGTGTTTTAGCTATTTAAGCTGCCAAATATTACATAACAATAAAAAAATGTAAATCCATATTTGTAAAGCACAAACTACTCACCCTTACGGGTCTCAAGGCACTGGGGGCCATCATGGAAATTAAGTGAGCTATTGCCCAGAGACATATGGTGCTGAGCTGCCACCGGAGATCGAACCGTGATCCCTGTGCTCCAAAGTCAGCTGCCCTGGCCGCTGCACTACACCTCTCCACTTACATCCACTGGTAAATACTAGCATTGTACCATAAATGTATGTTGACATATGCCGTTATTTAAAGAAATATCATCCTGTTTTTAATTTTCCATGCTGTCCATCTGCTCAGCTGCTGGCCTATAATTCATGAAAGAAAGCACGGAGAGTCGCTTAAAAGAAAAACAATTTTCTGTATTTATCCACTTTTAAAAATAAATGCAGACAGAAAACACATTGTTTTCTGTCTGTATTTATCTGTAAAAATCCATAAAAACGGAAAACAGGGAGCCTTATTTATAATAAAAGCAGGAGAGGCTCTTAGGTGGAACAATAAGAACAGTAGTATTCGCATGATTGGAGTGGTCATTTTATGTCTAGGTGGTAACATGTAGGCTGAAGATATACACAAAGAACAGTGAGACCTACTTAAGCAACTATTAATCTCAAAGATGATAAATGTGATTAAGTGCAGGTATGCTCAAAGGAGCTGCTGTCCGGAGAATGAGACATCTGATCCAGAGAGTTCACAGTAAGATATAGTAAGGTACAACATGAAGTAAACGTTTGATAGGTGGTAATTTGGCTAAGGTTTTGATGGTAGCAAAGATATGTAATGAAGCTAGGCAACAACAGGGACATGTAGGGCAATTGAGATGAGGTGGTAGAGCAAATTAGGCAAAGGCTATTAAATAGAGCATGGAGGAAGGATGTTTTTCTATCTGAAAGCTGTTTCTCAACTAGCAATTTTTTTGAAAGTATTGGAAGGCAGAGAAACAGGGGTGTCCTGGATATGTACTGGAAAAGCATTCCAGATATCGTTGGCCTTTCCCAAGAAAGATGTGAGCATGGCACATTTCTTCTTGAAACATGGGGGTGGGGTCAATAGATATTTTGTTTTTGGATCATAGACTTCATGAGGCCTCCTTCATTTACTAACTTTTGGGGGAGGTATTTGCAATTTTGATCTGTAAGGCTTTAAACATGAGCCAGGTAGTTCTCACGGTGCATCTCATATCAGTAGATAGCTATTTAATAAAAGCCGGACCCAGGGTGAATTGTATTATACCAGGAATATCGATGCAGTACGTAGGATTGTTAAAAAAGATGACAATCTGGGTTTAGGGAAGCACGTGAGGTGATAGAATGCACCTTTCTCCTTAAGAAGGTCTTCATGTGGTTGAATGTAAGAATTAAAGAGTCAAGGCACCAGAACCTATCCTTGAGATATACCATATAGTATACGAGTGGGATCAGAAATATAGTTCCACCAAGACCCTTCCTGCTTTTGAGAGTATCTTGGATGGTTTAATGGTCAACAATATCAAATGCTGCTGTAAGATTCAGAGCAATGAGAAGACAAGGCTTCATCAAAAGTGTGGGGGATGTCTTTTAATACCATAAGTGTTGCTGATCCTGAGTTATAACCTGCCCTAAATCCTGACTGCCACATGCCAAGGTGTGTTGTTATCCTACACGTGTTTTTAGGTGTGATGGGACACATTTCTCTATGATCTTAGATATGACGAGAAGGTCATAATCAGCCATAGAAGGATTCTAACTGTGAGTTGCAAAATCAGAAAAGATATTCACAATATTTTATAAACAGGCCCAATGGATTTGACACCAATTATTTCTGCAACTTCATGAATAATTCAGTGTGAGAGTGAATTTTTGGCAGGCACCCGTTAGAACTGTCAATGGATTGGATGGTTGAAGAAATAGGCTAGTATAACATTCTGTTGGGGTTCAGTCCATAGGTTTATAACCACATATCAATGTCTATATCAATAATATTGATCTGCAGGTGGCATCTAACTTGGTTGATAGGTCAAAAGTATGGAGACTACTAGAAGCCGGAGAGTTAGATATCCCATTCTTGAGCGTGATCATCCAACTGAAAAGTATTACTACTGCTTCTCTGAGGTGGCTGAGACTATAGACTCCCAAAGTTTTAGCCAATAATGTGTCTTGGCTCCCCTCATCTTTACCATCTAAATTTCTGTGTCACTTTTGTAGACTATATTTTATTTTGTACATTTTTAGAAAAGAAGACAGAAAACAATATGCCAAATACACACATTAGTATTTACCTGGACTCTGGAATTCCAGATCCCCTCCTGTTCTTTTCACTTTCCTTCCATTTGATTTATGATTGGGTAGCTGAGTAGATGCGTCTTATCCTTTGTTGAGCAATGATTACGTTGATTTGCTTGATAACAACATCATTTTGGGCTGGGCTCCCATTGGAACATTCAGCTCTTCTGTCTGTTGGGTGATCTGTGGTGTCAGAATCTCACCGTCTGCCTCCTCAGCATAAGCTCCTATGTGTTCATTCTTCATTCTCTCTCAGTGCCTTCTGCAGCCTGCCCTGTTTCTGCTACAGCAAGGAGTCCTTTGGGCTGGTGGTTTTTTGTCTTTATGTCTTTCTGTTCGGGCAGCCCTAAAAGGGTCAGGGGTTGCAATGTTATTAAAATGCCATATTATAAGCGAGTCATTGGGTGTAAAGAGAACTGAAAGCAGCAGTCCAATAGACGTCTTTTAGCTCCCCTGGAACCTCAAAGGTTCCATTTGCACGTGGAAGCCAGTCCCTCACTGACAGTTTCCACTGTGCAGAGGGTTACTGATTGATATGGGCAGTTGCGAAATTTAAAATGCTTTGTAATCGCCAGATCAATCGCTAAAGATTGGTGCATTTTCTTGTGAGCTGCAGACAGTTCACTATAAATCACAATGGTGAGTCTTTATGTTGCAAAAACATTTGGAACTCACAGTGTGTCTTCCATCAATCAGATTTTTTGTTTTTTTCTCTCGCAAAGACATCCAATTTGAGCGGCTCAGGCTTGCCAGGGTGAAAAACGTTTCACAGATGTGGTCTTGAGCCTACATAGGGGTGAAATGCAAAGTAATGAGGTCACCCTGCAGAATGTAATGAGGGGCCTGAGCAGGCGCGCAATGCCCATAGGTCTCAAAGGGCTACAGCCCCCCCGTCATGTGTGTCAGCCCGGGCTGAGACAGCTTCCTGGGTACACACACAGCCACACCAGAGTACTTCACAGGTCTTTAAAAGACCATTTACTTGGTAATGAGGCTTTGTTGTTTTTTCACCCCTTCTTAGAGCCCCTGCATCTCCACTCTGCTTATTGCTGAAAGAATTAGCCCCCCCCAAAAAAATTCTTAGCCCCTCCCCAGAATTCAGCTCTAGTTGCGCCTCTGGGCCCAAGTCTCCCATATCTCGCCGATAGTCATTGACCTTGGCCTAAATGGGAGCCTCTTGAAGGGGTGGAGCCCCGAAGAGCTGCGACCGCCATGTGTTGCAGGGGCTTGTGTTACGACCATTGCCCTAGACTTTGTGTTACTTAGTTCCACTTCCATGAAGCTTTGAAAATGGCAATGCGCTTGCCAAACATATTGAGTGAAAGCTAACTTTTTCCAAATTACACACTGAACTAATGTGATTAATGAGAATGTATTGACCAAGCTTCACCGTAGACTTGATACTACAAAGCCAAAGGATTATGGGAGCAAATTTCACACATGCAATGGTGACAGTGTTTTCCATTTTTCCTAACTAGACAGCTAAATACCCAGGCTCCCAAACTGCCGATGCAGTCGTTAATAAGCCTTACTCCAGCTCTAAACTGCCAATTTAAGGAAAAGACAATTTATAATTGGAAATGTCCCTTGTCATCATGCTGAGAGTGCATGTCTGCGAGCTGAACCACATTTGGAATTAGCTTAACGAGGCTCAACCAGCACAGAATGTGAAATCCAAACACGTGCTTGCTTTCCCTGGTTTAATTAGATCTCTCTAATAATTAATAGCTCTTTACATGGAGCCAGGCAGCACCACAAATTTTAAACTGCAGCAGCCGCTGTCTGTGCAGGTAACAGCGGTGGGGCCGGGTAAGGGGGGATTTCGAGGGACGATGCAGAGGAAAACTTAATTATTTATTTAATTTTCCCTTGCCATCGTCCCTCAAAATACCCCCTTACCCGTCCCCACCGCCCCACCGCTGTTTCCTGCACGGACCGCTGCTGAACTGTAACGATTAGCACGATAACGGTTCACACAATTAAACATTTTTTTAAATTTCATAAGACGTCTTATGAAGCATTGCACTTCATCTAGGCCACTTCAAGCATTTCAGGGACCTACATTAATACATGTAATTATTAGCTGCTAGATTTGCCAATGTCAATAAAGCACTTGAATGCTCCTTATTAATACATGTAATAATTCACTGTAAACGCCATTTTCAATTACAGCCTTTCTGCCCCCCCGGGGGGCAAAAAGCCCACTAGACGCCAGGGATTTGTTTTTGGGCAATTTGAATTAGGGTGGGGGCTGCCCAAAATGGGCATGTCAATGCCCCCACCCCACCAAAATTACAGCCTTTCTGCCCCCCTGGGGGGCAGATGGAAGCAGTAGCCCCCAATCTGCCCCCCCGGGGGGGCAGAAAGCCCACTAGATGCCAGGGATTTTTTTTGGGGCAATTTTTTTTAGGGTGGGGGCTTCTCAAAACGGGCATGCCCCCACCCCCTGCCACAAATACAGCCTTTCTGCCCCTCCTGGGGGGCAGATGGGGCAGTAGCCCCCAATCTGCCCCCCGGGGGGCAGAAAGCCCACTAGACGCCAGGGATTTTTTGGGGGGCAATTTAATTAGGGTGGGGGCTGCCCAAAATGGGCATGTCAATGCCCCCACCCCTGCAACAATTACAGTCTTTCTGCCCCCCCGGGGGCAGAAAGCCCACTAGAAACCAGGGATTGTTTTTGGGGCAATTTTAATTAGGGTGGGGGCTGCCCAAAACGGGCATGCCAATGCCCCCACCCCCGCCAAAATTACAGCCTTTCTGCACCCCCGGGGGCAGATGGGGGCAGTAGCCCCCAATCTGCCCCCGGGGGGGGAAAAAGCCCACTAGACACCAGGGATTTTTTTTTGGGCAATTTGAATTAGGGTGGGGGCTGCCCAAAACAGGCATGCCAATGCCCCCACCCCCCACAAAAATTCCAGTCTTTCTGCCCCCCCTGGGAGGCAGATGGGAGCTGTAGCCCCCAATCTGCCCCCCCGGGGGGCAGAAAGCCCACTAGAAACCAGGGATTTTTTTGGGCAATTAAAATTAGGGGTGGGGTTGCCCAAAACGGGCATGCCAATGCCCCCACCCCCTGCAAAAAACAGCCTTTCTGTCTCCCCTGGCGGGCAGATGGGGGCAGTAGCCCCCAATCTGCCACCCGGGGGGGCAAAAAGGAACCACTAGATGCCAGGGATTTTTTTCTGCCAATTTGAATCAGGGGTGGGGGCTGCCGAAATTGGGCATGCCAATGCCCCCACCCCCTGCAAAAATTCCAGTCTTTCTGCCCCCCCCTGGGGGGCATATGGGGGCAGTAAAATGTAAATCCAGACCCCAATCTGCCCCCCCTCGGGGGGCAGAAAGCCCACTAGAAACCAAGGATTTTTTTTGTATTCATGTAGGGGTGGGGGCTGCCCAAAATGGGCATGACAATACCCCCCCAGAGAAATTCCAGTCTTTCTGCCCCCGGGGGGGCAGAAAGCCCACTATGCGCCAGCGATTATGCTGGCTTTTTTATGCGTGAGGGCTGCCCAGAATGGGCATACCAATGCCCCCACCCCCCCAAAAAAATAGCCACAGTCTTTCTGCCCCCCTTGGGGGATCCACGCAAGCCATACCTCGCTGGACTCCCCCGGGTGTCTAGTTTTCAGAAATGTGTGGGTTTGGTAGGTTTCCCTAGATGGCGGCGAGCCCGGGGCCAAAAAACCAGGTGCCCCCCCAAAAACCAGGCAGTTTTGTTATAGGTAATTTTGAAGTCTCCACAGTACGATTTGGGCCATTTCCTGTTGCAGCCACTATGCCTACCCACACATGTGAGGTACCATTTTTATCGGGAGACCTGGGGGAACGCTGGGTAGTAGGACATTTGTGTCAGCCCAGTGATCCTACAACGTTCTCACACAGAAATGTGAGAAAAAATTGATTTTTTCAACAAAATTTGAGGTTTGCAGGGGATTCTGGGTAGGGAAATGTTGGGGGACCCACGCAAGCCATACCTTGCTGGACTCTCCCGGGTGTCTAGTTTTCAGAAATGTGTGGGTTTGGTAGGTTTCCCTAGATGGCCGCCGAGCCCGGGACCAAAAACGCATGGGACCCCCCCTTGCAAAACCAGGTTGTTTTGTGATAGGTCATTTTGATTTCGCCTCAATAGGTTTTGGGCCCTTGCCTGTCGCTGGTACTTGACCCACCCACGCGAGTGAGGTACCATTTTTATCGGGAGACCTGGTGGAGTGCTGGGTGGTAGGAAATTTCTGGATCCACGCAGATTCCAGAACTTTCCCACACAGAAATCTGAGAAAAAAGTGATTTTTTTCAGCTAAATTTGAGGTTTGCAAGGGATTCTGGGTAGGGAAATGTTGGGGGACCCACGCAAGGCATACCTTGCTGGACTCCCCCGGGTGTCTAGTTTTCCAAAATGTGTAGGTTTGGTAGGTTTCCCTAGATGGCCGCTGACCCCGGGGCCAAAAATTCATGGGACCCCCCTTGCAAAACCAGGTTGTTTTGTGATAGGTAATTTTGATGTCGCCTCAATAGGTTTTGGGCCCTTGCCTGTCGCGGGTACTTGACCCACCCACACAAGTGAGGTACCATTTTTCTCGGAAGACTTTGTGGAATGCGGGGTGGGTGGAATTTTGTGGAACCACACAGATTCCAGAACTTTCCACCACAGAAATGTGAGGAAAATGAGGGTTTTTTTTACAAATTTTGAGGTTTGCAAGGGATTCTGGGTAACAGAACCTGGTGAGAGCCAGACAAGTCACTGCATCCAGGATTCCCCTGGGTGTCTAGTTTTCAAAAATGTATAGGTTTGCTAGGTTTCCCGTGCCGGCAGAGCTAGGGTTCAAAATCTACAGATAGGCACTTTGCAAAAAAGGGTTTGTTTTCACTGTGAAAATGTGGTGTGTCCACGTTGCGTTTTGGGCCGTTTCCTGTCGCGGGCACTAGGCCTACCCACACAAGTGAGGTCCATTTTTCTCTGAAGACTTTGGGGAATGCGGGGTGGGTGGAATTTTGTGGATCCACACAGATTCCAGAACTTTCCACCACAGAAATGTGAGGAAAATGTGTTTTTTGTTTTACAAAGTTTGAGGTTTGCAAGGGATTCTGGGTAACAGAACCTGATGAGAGCCAGACAAGTCACCCCATCCTGGATTCCCCTGGGTGTCTAGTTTTCAAAAATGTATAGGTTTGCTGGGTTTTCCTAGGTGCCGGCAGAGCTAGGGTTCAAAATCTACAGCTAGGCACTTTGCAAAAAAAGGGTCCGTTTTCACTGTGAAAATGTGGTGTGTCCATGTTGCGTTTTGGGCCGTTTCCTGTCGCGGGCACTAAGCCTACCCACACAAGTGAGGTACCATTTTTCTCGGAAGACTTTGGGGAATGCGGGGGGGGTGGAATTTTGTGGATCCACGCAGATTCCAGAACTTTCCACCACAGATATGTGAGGAAAATGTGTTTTTTGACAAATTTTGAGGTTTGCAAGGGATTCTGGGTAACAGAACCTGGTGAGAGCCAGACAAGTCACCCCATCCTGAATTCCCCTGGGTGTCTAGTTTTCAAAAATGTATAGGTTTGCTAGGTTTCCCGTGCCGGCAGAGCTAGGGTTCAAAATCTACAGATAGGCACTTTGCAAAAAAGGGTTTGTTTTCACTGTGAAAATGTGGTGTGTCCACGTTGCGTTTTGGGCCGTTTCCTGTCGCGGGCACTAGACCTACCCATACAAGTGAGGTACCATTTTTCTCAGAAGACTTTGGGGAATGCGGGGTGGGTGGAATTTTGTGGATCCACGCAGATTCCAGAACTTTCCACTACAGAAATGTGAGGAAAATGTGTTTTGTTTGACAAATTTTGAGGTTTGCAAGGGATTCTGGGTAACAGAACCTGATGAGAGCCAGACAAGTCACCCCATCCTGGATTCCCCTGGGTATCTAGTTTTCAAAAATGTATAGGTTTGATAGGTTTCCCTAGGTGCCGGCAGAGCTAGGGTTCAAAATCCACAGCTAGGCACTTTGCAAAAAAAGGGTCCGTTTTCACTGTGAAAATGTGGTGTGTCCACATTGCGTTTTGAGCCGTTTCCTGTCGCGGACACAAGGCCTACCCACACAAGTGAGGTACCATTTTTATCGGGCGACTTAGGGTAACACAGAATTGTAGAGCAACTGTTATTACCTATTGACTTTCGATGCATTTCTGCTATCCAAATGAAATACAATGTGTAAAAAAGAAGTCATTTGAAAAATGACCTATAATTCTCATGCTAGTATGGGTACTCACAATGTGGGAAAAGTGCAAATATCTACTGTTTCTAAACTCTATATTTTGTTCCAATTTCAGAAATACATAGGTGTCTTTCATACCGATTTTTCCATGTATATATTTTCCCAAATTAATTGCTATATACCCGGTACATAATAAAAAACCATTGCAAGACACTGCTCAGTTATTGGCTCTGGGTTCGTCGGGTTCTTGCTGAACCTACAAGTCCTATATATCCCCACAACCAGAAAGGTCCAGGGGATGTAACGGTATATTGCTTTCAAACAGCTGTCATAATTAGAAGAAGTTACAGGTGAAAATGTTGACACAAATGGCTGTTTTTTCAACTAATTTTCAATTTTTCCTATATTCAACTGTTAGTTTCTATAAAGAAACCTTGAAGGATCTACACAAATGACCCCTTGATGAATTCAGAATTTTGTCTACTTTTCTAAAATGTATTGCTTTCCAGGATCCATTATTGCTTTCATACCCATTTCTACCATTAACTGGAAGGAGGTTGAAAGCACAAAAAATAGCAAAAATAGGCCATGTCCCAGAAAAATGCCAAAACTGTGTAAAACATTTTGGTTTTCAGACAAAAGTCTGCTTGTCCCTGAAATATGGGAAAATGGTGATTTCAGCACCACAACCCCTTTGTTGATACCATTTGCAGGGAAAAAACCAGACGCTTTCATCTGTAGCCCTTTTTCCCCATTTTTCAAAAATAAAATAAAAATATTTAGCTGTATTTTGGCTAATTTCTGGGTCCCCTCCAGGGGAATCCACAAACCCTGGGTACCTTTAGAATCCCCATGATGTTGGAAGAAAAGGATGCAAATTAGGCATGGATACCTTATGTGGTCAAAAAGTTACAGGGGCCTAAGCGCGAACTACCCCAAATAGCCAAAAAAAAGGCTTAGCACAGTGGGGGGAAAAGCCTAGCAGCAAAGGGGTTAATATCAATTTTAAAAATTACTGACTAGCAGGTATCTAATAATAGTGACTACTAAGCGGGCTAATAATACTGAGAAGCAGCCGTCGTTTGTGCATCTGCAGTAACAGGGCCGGCTCTAGGGCCGTGCAACCAGTGCTAACGCACCAGGCGCTGACATCGGGTGGGGTGCCCTGTTTTCAAGTATATTATGGTTTTAAAAGCACCTGCTGCCACGTTCCTTGCTTCTAGCGATTTCGAAGCAACAATAAAAATGTCACAATAACTCTGGTAATTAATGTTCTTCCTGGAGAGAGATAGGAGTTTTGTCTAGTGGATGTTTTGACTAAGAGACCGCAAACTCAGGAAACCAACCTTTGCTGCTAGTCCCTGGCCAACAAGCACGAAGCACTTTACCCCCAGCCCCTGGAGGGGCTTGAAAAGCTCGGCGGTGGTCCCGCAGCGCGGGAGACCACAAACTCAGGAAACCAACCTTTGCTGCTAGTCCCTGGCCAACAAGCACGAAGCACTTTACCCCCAGCCCCTGGAGGGGCTTGAAAAGCTCGGCGGCGGTCCCGCAGCGCGGGAGACCGCAAACTCAGGAAACCAACCTTTGCTGCTAGTCCCTGGCCAACAAGCCCGAAGCACTTTACCCCCAGCCCCTGGAGGGGCTTGAAAAGCTCGGCGGCGGTCCCGCAGCGCGGGACGCGCGCGGGGTGTGCCCGGGCTCGGTCTTATCCCGTCATAGACCGACAGAGGCCGGGCTGGGCCACGGCTCTTTCCCCTGTTATTTTAAGGTACTGTGACTTCATGCCAAGACTTACATCCTGCATTAGGAAGAAGACTGAATAATCATATTGTAAACACTCGATGTTGCTCGGCTCCCCTCATTAGGAAAAACTGTGTGGCGTATAAGCGTATTAAGCAGTATAAATAGTAGTCACTCTGATTTAGATGATTCTCTTAGTGTTGTAATTTATTTGTGGTAGATTCTATTTATTTTGTGAAACCGCTAGTATGGGGAAGAGAAAAATGGCGAGTACTCAGAACAAAAAACTAGTTAAACCAGGGGAGCATCCTCGCCAGTCTTAACTTAGTTATCTAACAGGAGCAATGGGTGCAATCGAACGGCAGAATATAACGGTCAAAGAGGCCTTAAATCCAGGATTGGATGGGGGTGCCTTAGTGGAAGGTAGTTCTACCCTCCCAATAGAAGTACATAGAAGCACCCTGGGCATAAATGGCTGTACGGTAAATATCTCGGATCACATATCTGGCAGCGAACAGGAGTATGACACACAACCACCGACTAAGCGCGCCAGGAACCCTGATACTTGTTCCTCTATTATAGAGGAACCAGGTTCTATAACTAGGAAGACCCCTCTGAAAGCATGTAAAAAAAAAACCAAAAAGGTCAAGCCCTTATTGACACATAAATCTGAAAATTGGGAAAAATCAATAGTTAGCTCTAATATGCACACACAGAGCGAGGTTGGAAAGTTAAAAGTAAAGCTGGCAGCTCTAGATACGTTTCTCAGAGAAAGTTTAAATAGTTTGACATCTAGAATCGGCACAATGGAGGTAACACTAGCCAAATGCCTGGACAAACTTCAGCCCTTTGCGCAGGAGCGAATGCCCATTCAAGTGAGTAACCAGGATTTTCAAATTAATAGTATGAGGCCTAATATCACTTGCCCTGCCCCAGTTACTCATAGCGAAATAAGACATGCATCATATAATACAACCCAACAGACTTCTACTGTCAATATCGAGGTTCCCCTACCCGCTATTCCATCAGTTATGACCATGCCTATGCATACTCCACCCTTTAAAAGTTTTAACACCTTTAACCATGTGAATGGAAATGAGAGGGAACGGCATATAACATATCTGGATTTAGCGCCAGCTGCCACGCCATATATAGTGGTGTTAGCCAATGTTCCTAAATTAAAAAATGGGACGGTTGAATCATGGGAGATCTTAAGGAACAAGTCTCTACATTGGCTTGGTGCTAGGACGGGCCTAACTGAGAAGCTATTTGATGAGTTTAAGATGGTAAGGAGAGTGGGATGGGTAGGTAGAGGATGAAAAAACCTGCCTGGGGACTGCGTGGTGTTGACTTTTAAAACCCCTCAGTTAGTAAAATTGATTTTGAGTAGAGCGGGAAATCATACCACTTTAGGACAAGGTGTTAACTTAGTTCCTTTAGGTTATTTTTATCAACCCACACACAGCAACAATGTTAGGATAAACTTGGAACCTCAAATCCCGACTTACAGGAGACAATTTAACATCCAAACTCATAATCGCTTTGATATATTTAATAATCTTGAAGCAGTCGATTGACTGAGATTAGTGGATTCCACTCAGGCTGTAATATTTAGCAGTATGGATGTCTCTTCTAATGAGGGACCACTGGTAATTCGACCCAGTAATGAAAAAATCTTCCCACATGTTGACGTTACGGAGGAAAACGTAAAGGCAATTTACAACATAGCCCTAGACATCTCGGCTGCCCCAATTCAATCTTCTATGTTACAAACTGGATTTACACCCTCGGAGGTGGAAGGTGGTCGGGGAAGGAATGGCTGTACAGGCAGGAAAGATAAATGTCAGTTTCTGTTTTGGAATGTGGCTGGTTTAAAATCCAAGGTGACAAATAATGTGTGGATTGATTTTGTAAGCAATTATGAGATCCTTAGCCTGCAAGAAACCTGGGTAGAGGACCCAATTCATATAAGTGGGTATAAAACCTTCCACACCCCAGCAGTGAGATCGCCGCATGGCAGAGCAAAAGGGGGTCTCTGTACTTATATCTCAAATCATTTAAATATGAGGAACATTGAATTAGTTGTCACCAACCGGTACTACCAAATTATTAGTTTACATGTAGACCAGGAATTTTGCATGGTATTATTGAATTTTTATAATAATGCTCTACCGGAAATGTTTGAGGGAATACTGAGATGTCTAAATAGTGATTTAAATAACCTGCAGTCTCATTCAACTAAAGAAGTTTTTGTCATATGGGGCGGGGATTTTAATTCTTCTCTATGCCAGTGTGGTGACAAGGGGGTCTGTGGAATAACGTATGAGAAAGGTACCAGTTTCCCCCATTTCCCACACACATTGTATGGCGATCTCTTGAATGACATCATGTTTTCATTTGATATGGGCTTTGCAAACAATTTATGTTCACCTGTGGTCCCTTTTTGTCCGACTTTTAATGGTCGAGGTACTTTCTCCATTATAGATTTTATATTGATATCGAGTAGGTATTCCCCACGTGTTAAGGATTTTATTACCCATGATATTGTTTTAAGCGATCATTTTCCTTTAAGTGTTGATGTAATGATGTATAAACAGGATTTTAACACGAGAGGTAATACCACCCAGCTTTTGAAGAACATCACTCTGAGCAGGCAAAATGGGTATGCATTGAGATGGGCGAATTTGGACCCAGATGAATTTGTCAGAAAAATTGTGTCGAATTGTAAGAATATGTTTCTCTCCTGCCTCGATGAGAGGTCATCTCACCAAGTAATCTTAGAGAGCTTTTTAGTTATCTCTAATCAAATCAAAGAAATACTGTGTGTTAAGGCAAAAAAGAACGATTACCAAAACGAAGGGTGGTTTGACTCTCATTGTACAAAGGCCTACACTAAACTCAAACATGCTCTACATGCCACAGTGAAAGATCAGGATTATATTAGGGAGGCCAGAAGAAATTATAAGAGGGCATTGAAAGAAAGGAAGAAAATGCTGAAAGAGGAAGCTTGGAGCGCCTTACATGACGCTTCGATTAATCGAGATTCCTCCGCATTTTGGAAGGCGGTTAATGCGCCGTTTCTGGCCGAGAATGACAAAGCAACTATAGAGATCGCTATAACTGAATCAGAGTGGATATTACATTACTCAAAGCTGTATAATAATCCACTGTCAGATGAACAGGGCATCCCGGTGGACCTTTTTAAATCTAATTTAGCACTGTGGGGACTACTTTTAACGCAGGTTTTTAATGCATGCTGTTCAAGGGGGTTTTTATCGACTTGGTATGAATCTATAATTGTCCCCATTTTTAAAATGGGAGACAGGGCGAATCCAGCTTGTTATCGACCAATTTCGTTGCTGGATTCAACAGTTAAGGTTATAGGACGAGTGATTTTAGAAAGATTGCAGGCCTGGGCGGGGGAACAAGCAATAATAAGTGATTTACAATATGGCTTTCGTAAGGGCCTGGGTACAATTGAACAGGGCCTAAATCTACATATTTTATTGGCTAAATATACTAAGGCGAAAAGGGAAAGGTTGTTTTTAACTTTCGTTGATTTAACGGCAGCATTTGATTGTGTCATTCATGAAAAGTTATGGTTGATTTTAGAGGGGTTGGGGGTGGATGTTTTATTAATTTCTTTTTTAAGGCAGCTTTATTCAGGGGCAAGGGTGAGGGTTCGATTTGGGCTGGGAGGTGACTGCACTAAGAACTTCAGAGTGTTGAGAGGCGTAAGGCAAGGCTGCGTCCTTGCCCCATTCCAATTTACGCTGTATATAAATGACCCAGAAACTACTCTGGTCAAGGAGTGCAGGGATTTACCAACAGCAGCGACTCACCCTATCCCTGCACTCCTGTACGCTGATGATGCAGTTCTTATGGCTCGTACGCCGCTCGGTCTCCAAAGGGTAGTTAATACTTTTACAAATTTCATGTCTAATTTGGGTCTTACAATTAACTGTTCAAAAACGTTCGTAATGAACTGTGGGATTGGATCCAATAAAAGAATAATACCATTTTTATTAACACAAAGGCAATAGAGTGCACTAAAACTTTTTCCTACTTAGGGATTTTATTCGATCAATCAGGAACTTGGACTCGGGCAGTTAAAGCTAGAAGGCTGTTGTTTAGCAAATCATTGATGGCACTATCAAATTTTAGCAGAAAATTAGGAAGACGCTCACCGGGGGAATTGCTGCACATCTATAGGGCGAAATGTGTTGCGATCGCCACCTATGGAGCTGGAATCTGGGGGTATGCCAATGTAAATTCACTTCAGATGGCAGAAAATATGTTTCTCAGGTTCCTTTTGGCAGTACCGGATAGTACGTCAACTTTTATCTGTCATGCAGAATTGGGTATGCCATACTTGGAGGATGTGATTAAGACTCAGCCCGTACTGCTGTGGCATAGGGTTTGGACCACAGATGAGACTGTTTTTAATCGTCATATATTGAAGGATGCCCTGGGGATTGATGGGGTCAAACATATAAGATGGCTAGAATACGTTAAAACATGTTTATCTCAATTAGGCCACCCAGAATACTATAATGACCCCCACACCATGTGCAATGTGTCCAGGAAGGATTTTAAAAGTAGCTGTATGCGATTCTTGAGCGAAATTAGAACTATGACTGAAATGAAAAAATCAACGGTCCAAGCTCATCATCTTACTCTGGTCTCTGTAACCATACAACCATATATTTTGTTAATTACTGGAGACTATGATAGATTTTTGCTAACACGTTTTAGACTGAATATTTTACACAGATCTTTAAGTTTCCCTGAATTAAATGATTGGTCTAGAGCACTATGTAAATGCCCGTGTGACGATGTTTCCGCACAGTCGTCCATACATATATTGCATTTTTGTAAATTTTATTCCATCCCGAGAAAAAGATGGATTATCCCTGTGCTAACAAAACTGGGATTGAGACAATGTCACCCTGCATTTCTGGCACTGCAATTCTTGGAAAATGAATTTATTATTGCCTCTGCCACTGCCTTTTTAAAAAATATTTTTAAATTTCGTAAATCAATTGTGATATGATTCTTATACGTTTTTAGTTTTTGTTAAAAGTATTTGATACCACTGTAGTTTTTACATTTCTTCAGGGAGCTTTATTTGTGTGATGTATGTACTGTGCTTTTATGGTTATCTTTATTAGTAACCGAATAAAGTTCTTTGAATTTGGACTAATCCTAAGGGTGCGCAGAGGCCTGCTGCAATCAGCGTGTACTATGCAGGTCACAAAGTCCATATAATGTAAATGGGTCAGTGGGTTGCTGCTTTTGTCAGAGAGATCCCTATGTTACTTGCCGTTTTCAAGTTAAAATCCAAATATAGAGCAGTGAACTATTAACTGTCATCAATGAGCTGCAAGGTATAGATTAGAGTTTATGATTTTTTTCCCCAGTCTTTCATTATCCTAATGTCACAAAAAGGCTTATTTTGAGTAGAAATCAATTCTTCTTAGTAAAGACAACCCCCAACGATAGTGGTTTTAAATTCTGAGTTTATGCTTCTCCAGACCAATCACTTTTAAACTATACTGCCTCACAGTATAGATGACATGTGACTTCTACACCTTGCAGTCCTCTATTCTTATGTAACATTTCTTATACACTGATTTACACATGTATGATTGATTGTCTCTGTGTAATATATGGGTGATGTAAAGTGCTTTGACACCCTACACTCGTATGAGTGGTGCTTTAAAACTAATTAAATGCATCTGAGAGAGAGCGGTTATGGAGACTTGGGGCACTGGTAAAGGGTGTTAGTGGGGGAATCCATGACGGAGGTGGTCACTGGGGGGTGCCAACAAACAGTGTAGCACCGGGCGCACTGGCGCTAAAGCCGGCCCTGTGCAGTAATTTCCCTTTCATGAACCCTGGTTTTGCTGTTTTTTTGAACAGGTCAATGTTTTCAGCGATTTCTTACCTGATAAGTGGCTTCTAATCACTGGCGTAACGAAACTTGAGGGGGGCCTCTGCAAACTACATGGCGGGGCCCCCCTCCAGACTGTCACGCCAGGGTCTTGTGCTGAGGGGTCTCCCTGGAGCTCGGGTCCCCCCCGCACTGCTGGGGCTGCGGGGACCTTTGTTACGTCACTGCTTCCTATAACGCTTTAAAGTGAGAATGCTGCTGTACATGTGCTTTAAGAACTACTGGACTGGCTTCGGTTTCGGTCAGAAAACACAGTTTGGGGAAGAGGGGAGCAGCGCAGACCACTGACACCAGGTTTGTGTGAAAAAGGCCGCTTTATTGAAACAGGTGCACATCACAAAACAACCTTGGCCTTTGCCTTACAAAACTACAACCTCACTATACAAAGTTAATCACCTACGTTAAGCTACCCCCACCCCTAAAATGTCCCCCCACCACAACTTAATTCAGCAATATCGTACATGCTCCAGCTGGTCAATTGCAACTGAGACCTTTAAACTCCCTTCCCTCTTTACTACATCTATTAACCTCTTAACCAATGAAACTTCCTACAGGACCTTAAACTTCCTGGCTCGTCCAGACATGAACTTGCCTACCCGTTCCCTTTCAGCCTGAATTGCCGCTGACAACAACAATAAACTTCGGTAAACCGTGGCAACTTCTCTCCCACCCACCTAGGCACCTGCTTCAATCGACAACCTTTACAACATAACTCCTTTTGCACACCTCTTGCAACAAAACTTGCACAATGAGGATGATGCACGGGAAAAAGAGGGGACCAAAGTATAGGGACGGGAGGGTGGGACAAAATTGTTCCCTACCAGGTACCAGCCACTGTGTCACCAAATTAAAATGGTGGCTGGTACCGGAGCATGGCCGCATATATAACTCTTGGGCTACATAAGTAGCCCACAAAAACGCGCAAACCCCGAGCAGTCGTCAGACTGCTCCACTTCCCCAAAATCCCCGGGGGCAAACCTCCCTGTGGTCAGCTGCCCCCCAAATCCCCCATGGGGAAGACGGGAGCAGTGCAGACCACTGACACCAGGTTTGTGTGAAAAAGGCCGCTTTATTGAAACAGGTGCACATCACAAAACAACCTTGGCCTTTGCCTTACAAAACTACAACCTCACTATACAAAGTTAATCACCTACGTTAAGCTACCCCCCACCACAACTTAATTCAGCAATATCATACATGCTCCAGATGGTCAACTGCAACTGAGACCTTTAAACTCCCTTCCCTCTTTACTACATCTATTAACCTCTTAACCAATGAAACTTCCTACAGGACCTTAAACTTCCTGGGTCGTCCAGGCGTGAACTTGCCTACCCGTTCCCTTTCAGCCTGAATTGCCGCTGACAACAACAATAAACTGCGGTAAACCATGGCAACTTGTCTGCCAACCGCCACCCAGAAAAAGGGGGTCCCCTAGTGCACCCTTTTTCTGCCCCCCACCACCTAGGGAAAGAGTTTCAAACTATGATTTGTTGAGTACCAACACCAGCTGTAGCTGCGACAGGTAGAGTCCAATACCTATGGAGGGGAACCGTCCTCTAACTCCTCGCAGATACCACCTCCTCATAATGAAGATCCGAATGCTCCACTCTGCCCAGGACAATGTCCTTGCATATGAGGGGGCGGGAGCATTTCGTAGAACTACTTCCCCTAGCCCTGACTATGGCTGCTGGCTTGACAGTCCCACGCCAGCCAATCATGGAACAAACTCCATCTACAACGTGTGGCAACCAGCCCAAATCTCATGAATCTCCCACAGGTCCCCCTACATGGGGTTAACACTGAACAACCCGCTGAAACACTGATTCATTCCCACCTAAATGTAAGAACCGTATCAGGACATCTACCCCCCCCATTGGTAGACTGATTACAAAGGGAGAAGCCCCCCTCCCCCTCATCCCCCTTTTCATACCAGCTGATGAGGTACATAGCAACAATAACCAACAAAATAAAAGCCTTATGACTGCTGGATCTCTAGTGTCTTGACGTACGAGTGACCCAAAATTCATCTCCTCAAACCTGTAGCCTGTGGCCCGGGAACAAAGCATGAAAAACAGAAACAAAGTTGACAACCTGTACCATTATTTCAACAAACCCCTCTGCTCCCCTTCTAAATGGCGCTGACCCGACGCCCGAGTCTGAATGACTGGCTCCTCAGGGAACCGAACTAACCTGATTATGTGATTGTAGAATTGGAGCCACCAGTTCCTGCCTGCAGTCCTTTGCTCTGATGTGAATATGTAGATCCATACCCGCAGGCCTGCTACGGACCAACCGACCACCTCCCAGAGAAAGGCCTTACTCCCCCTACCCAAAAAAATTCATGGACCTTTCAAGCTCAGGAAAAAACATCTTGGCCATATGGGGGTGAGAACAAACCCACCTTGACGCTCCCAATGCACATGCTGGGGAGAAACAAGTGCACCGCACTGAAAGTGCAGAATGACAAAGCGCTCCTCTTGGGCTCACCAGCCAGCTTCCTGCCCTCTAAATATTCTCCTCCCAGGCACACCTGTGGAGGGGGCATAATCCCACCAAAGCTTGCCTGTGAAGGCAATATCAGCGTGGTTGCCATAAATGGTTGTTCCTGACAGTCCTTCAACCATGAGAGCCTCATAAATATCTTTTTGTCTTGTATCCTACCCCATTCCTCCGACCTCCCCCTGGCCCCACCCGCTAAAGTACCGACCAGGCCTGGGCAGAAGCCGTCCTTGCCTACCCTGCTATAGAAAACGGCTTTCAACTAAAGCATCTATTTCTCCCTAATGACTACAGATCCTGAGGTAACCCGGGCTTGACATTGTCCACCTCTTTGGCGAGACCATGTAACCTCTCCCACTGTGCACTACCTAGAGCATCAACGATGCAGGTGTCTCACCTGGTACCTTCCTGGCTCCCAACATGATATCAAGATGCCCGTATTTTAGAGCAAAACCGCTGACACCTCAAAGCTGCCTTGTTGATTACCCCATTCTTCACCCATGCCCCTGACCAGGCGTTAATTCTGAGGCGAACTCCTGTATGCCAAATGTTCCCCCCGAAAACGCCCCTGTTCCCCAAAAGGAAAACATTGTGTAGAAGGTCATGCTGCAGCCCCTCCGCGTCCCCTCAGTGGCCACACCTTGGTACCACCAATGCCCCTGCCAAGAAGGCACAAAGCAAAAACCCACTGCCGCTCCTGCACAGATCTCAGTGTCCAACTCCCTGCCTGACAAAACTGCTAGGAGAATCCCTTTAAATAGTTGTAGAAAGACTGGGCACCTCTGTCGCCAGTCTGAACAGCAACCCAAACGAGATACCCCAACCTCTTGACCCCTGTCCACCCCACCCCATTCCCTGCATGCAAGGTTCCCAATGTCCCAACAAGATCTGTACCTCCCTGCCTATCATTTTCGCCTGCCCCAACATTTTTTCCAGAAACCTCTGTTTGAACCTCTCCTGTCCCTTGCCCCCCTCAAGGAACCCCACTATCCTACCTTATCCAATCTCTTTGCCCACTTTGCCTCTCACTACCTGCCTGTGATTGTAAGGTAGCCGCCCGTGTCGCACTCTCTGGCCTTCTTCCCAGACTGAATCTCCACTGTAAACCCTGCAACCACAGCCTGTTGTCATCCTTACATTCATAGTAGAACAGCCCCAGTTCCAATCTGGCCAACATGTATTGCATAAGAGCCTGTACCTCCAGACCCTGTACACCCCTCCATGCTTGTGGAAGACTAAAGCCGCCCATGTCTTGCTGGACCACAGGACCGACCCCGGCCTCCAGGCATGTGTCCTTGCAAGTCTGTTTGCGCATTTGTAATGCTCATAACACACTTTTATAGTGCTCCTTCATGTAGAACCCTTCATTGCAATCCCCATGAGCTGCAAGGTGGCCACTCCCTCCTTAGTCACACCCCCTATCCCTCCCGGTTTGGAGCACCCCTGGAATGACTGGTATATGGACGGTGTACCTCGGGCCGTAAATAGTTTTTACCCAACTTAGCTGGTCCCATATTATGGTACCCTTAACCCCGGTCAATGTCGCCCAAATGTGCCACTGGATAACAGGCCACACGTGCCCTGAGTTTGTCATCCTGCCCTGCCCAAGCGTGGTGTCCCTAATTTATTTGGGCTTCCGATTATGTCTATCTGTGAAATTAGTGTCACTGTCCGAGGGCTTTAAAGCACTCTAGCATAGATAAAATGTTGCCGTCCACGTCTCTATACCCGCCTGCCCCTTCCTGTTTGTACAGCTCAAATTCTTCCTCTTACGACCCCTTCGTGGACCATAGCTCCCAGTTACTTATTTCAGAGTCTCCTCTCACTCCCTTTTCTGGTCTTCCCCTTAATAGCAAAGTGTGGTGAGCAACGGCTCTGGATGTCCCATAAGTGGTAGTAACTCCCTACTACGGTTTGCCTGTCTTTCCTGACTCCGCAGCCTGGTCCCCTGTGCCCCACCCCCAGTCTCTGAACTTGCACACCTGTCTGCCTGAATGGGGGCCCAGATAGTTTCAAAACTGACTCCACTTACCCTACGGTCCCAATTACCTCCTGATGTAGGTCCCCATGACGCCGCAGTGATACAATTGTCTGTATATTGTGCCCTGAAGCAACCTTTCCTGAGACAGGCCTCCCCGCTCATACCAATGCCAGCTTTCGCGGGCCTCCCCACTTGTGGCGCTCGGGCAGGACTCCCTGCACCAACACCAGCTTAGGCGGGCCTCCCCGCGTGTATCGCTCAGGCGGGCCTCCCCGCTCAGATGAGGCTCCTTCGCCACCCCAGCATAGGCGTGCCTCCCCGCTGGCACCATTTAGGCGGGCCTCCCCGCTCCCAGGAAGCTCCTTCATTGCCTCTAATAAATTCCCAGTTTGCGGTGTCTGCCCCACATGAACTTACCTGGTGCCAAAGCTGGTGCCTGCTCCCGGGCCCGCCGTTTTGCCATGCTCTTGTGCCGCAGAGTTCCACCACTTCTGTCTTGAGGGAGCCGAAAGCCTGCACCCTGCAAAATTTTACTAGCATACAGATTAATAGTACCCCCCCCCACTTGGCACCTCCTATTGAACCTCATTCTCCCTCTCAATTCCTCTACCTCATCTTCAGGCACTTGCATGCGTATATCATGTTTCTCCACCAGAAACTGTTGTAACCAACTTATATTGGGGGTCGTACCCTGCCCCCCAAACCTATCTAATGATGCTGGATGATTCATCCTGTACGCCGGTCGGCAGGGGGCTGTATTAAGCCCTCCAGCGTGCTGCATGGCTGGGGCCACGCAAAACCTTCTTGGGGTGATGATCTTGTTGTCCACCGTCACCGTCCAGCTGGCCGCACGGGCCACGCCTTCTCTTCCCCTCGGGGTCCTAAGCCTCACTAAGCTCTCCCGAGTCTGCCACTCCAGTTACCTGTTGACCTGTGTAAAACCATTACAGGCCCGGTGTGCTGGTACCCCCTAAAAGAACGCCTACAACTACACTCTCCTCAGCTCAATAGTCCTGCCGAACCCACCTTCGTTATGATCCCACTGCATCCAACCCCTGTAATCCCCTCCCCCCAATGTCCTCTGTCAGGCCCCTACCAGTCCCTCCCTGTCCACTACGTAAAACCCCGTCAACGCAGTGTTCCAGCTCCCAACCTTACCCCGGGGCCCAGAACCCACTGACCCTCCTTCAAGGCCGATATCCCTGACCCACTCAAGGGCATTCCACTAGCTGCATATCCCACCAGCCCCCTATCAATGCCCCCTAAAGGTGAGGGCCCTGCTAGTAGTGCT
The DNA here is from genome assembly GCA_963921515.1 of Calotriton arnoldi. Taxonomy (NCBI): domain Eukaryota; kingdom Metazoa; phylum Chordata; class Amphibia; order Caudata; family Salamandridae; genus Calotriton; species Calotriton arnoldi. Next base: position 226,864 of record CAWUFW010017889.1, read on the forward strand.
TCCCCGAGCTTAAGAGGAGTGAAAAACTGGGGGACCCCCAAAGGGGGCGTGGCTGGTGAAAATAAGGGGCACAGCTTCAGAGGCACGTAAACTGCAATCTGTGTTTAGCAGAGTGTGCCACCAGACTGGCATTGTACTGCTGTTGGCCCTGCATTCAGATATATAGTACAACAAGTAACATTACACCTACGACAAACCAAGGATATGTGAGGGTAAAATTGGAGAGCCCGATAAGGGCCCATCCCAGCACCTTCCTTACATGCTCCCTCCCTCCTCCCTGCCCAATCCCAGGGCTGTGCGCGCTTCAACCAAGGACCCGCCCACACAAAACCCTGCGAGGCTTCTACCGACTAGCAAGAGGCCTCGCATATGCCCAATGCAGCATCCGCGGACCCGCTATGCGCTGGAGCTCGAGGCCTCGCTCTCCATCCAGGCCGTGCCCTATGATGGTGCGCCGCCACAGGTCAGCCCTGCCCGATTACGGGAGCCTCCACAGGCCATCTGAGCCCTCACGGGCCGCTCTCCGAGTGCGAGAGCGGCCCCGCCCCCGTCCTGAAACGCTGACTTACAGGGGGCCGGCACTGTGGTGAAAAGACGCCATCGGCCACGGGAAGCCAGTCAGCCGGTGTTGTCTTGCTGTCCGCCTTCTCCCCCCCTCCTAGCCATGCGGCACATTGCCGGTAGCCTCGTGCCCTGGCTAGCTTGCCCTCCCTGGCCACGCCAGCGTCACCACACCCCAGGTAAGTTAGTTGTGAACCTAACGCTACTTTACCTGACTAAACAAGGTAACTATGACTAGCAATTAATGCTTCTTTTTACCTGACAAAATTGTTCCCTACCAGGTACCAGCCACCGTGTCATCAAATTAAAATGGTGGATGGTACCGTAACATGGCCGCATATATAACCCTTGGGCTACATAAGTAGTCCAAAAAAATGCCCAAACCCGAGCAGTCGTCAGACTGCTCCACTTCCCCAAAGTCCCCGGGGGGCAAACCTCCCTGTGGTCGGCTGCCCCCCAAATCCCCCTTGACAGCATGTGGGTTCAAATTCTTCCCAAGAACAGAACTTAATGTCAGAAGCATTATCACGCAATTGGGCGGGATTTGTGCACGAATAGCTAAGAAAAAAAAGTTGCACTAAATAATTTCTCACATAATGGTTACCAATAAACAGAATAAAAAGCACTGCAGCGGAATAAAATTAAGGGTGGGAATTGGGTCACGGGGAGTAGTTGTTGCGAATAAGTGCATCTAGCAACTAGTTAGTTTATACATTTTTAGCAGCTTGTTCTAAGTGAACAAAAGTCCATCAGGGTGAGTTTTGACAATGCACTCATTCATGGCAAAGTGCAGTAAGTTCTGAGAGCTCCTTCTATCATCATTATAAATAAGTCGTTTACTGCCAGGAACATGACATTCTTTACAATGGTTACAGGACATTTGTCTCTAGACGTGCAGCTCTGCTCTGTGCCTAATACCTGTTTTTCCGCCATTACCTAACAAAAGTAAGAAATGTTTTTCATATTTAAAATTCAGCAACACGTGCACTTGAACTCCACACAACTGTCACCAGATAATAGGACTGTTCACTTTTAATGATATATTATTTAAGTTTTTTAAAGGAAAAAAATAAGAAATAATACAAGTAATAATTACAAAATGTATATTGAACAATTTATGATGTATTTTTGTGTGCTGTCGTGACATTTTCAGAGGAATCAAGCTGTATCCTTGCCCAATAAAAACAGGCACAGACGCAACCATGTTTGATGCAGAACTGATTCTTTTTTAATAACCAAATGTTATTGACTTTCAGAGAGAAAACAATAAAACACACAATAAACAATTCCGCATTTCTATGATGGAAGCACAGAATCAAATGATACACATCCACATCACACATCCAGCCCGTGATGTTCCCACCACCTGTCCCAAATCCTGTTGTGTTTCCATGGACACCCTCGTGCCTCATAAATTGGTCGTTGCTGGAGGGCGCACCAGTCTACGCCCCCTGCTTTATTCCCCCAGCATGGGAGGGCGGAGATTTCCACTTGAGTGCAATTTCTCGTTTGGCCACCAGTGTGGTCACTCCAAGAAAGACCCAGTCCATCTTCTGCTCCTCAACCTCATCTAGTAGATCCAGAAATACAATCCTGAGGATGTGGGTAACTGGGCAATCTAAGACCAGAAAAAGTTCCCTTCCAATAAGCTCCCAAAACTGAACCAGGGCCGAACAAGCTCAGACCATGTGAGTAAAGTCAGTTTGCGGCAGGGAGCAGCACGCACATCAAGCCTGAGAAGCTTTGCCTATTCAGTGTAGTTGTCAGGGGTCAAATAAGTGAGGTGTAGGTAATGGACTTGGATCATGTGGATTAGGCGATGATGGCCAGTTCTGTGGGAGCCAGGCGTGCTTCTTGGCAGTCATCATAAGGTCCCCCACTCACCTCTCCTACCTCCGGTGCAGATCTGTAAAGTTATCTGGCGCGTTAGCGATTGGAGAGCTGCATGTTCTAGAGATAGTGCCCTTCCCCAGTTTCCCCATCAGGATCTTGGCGTCAAGAAGATTACATTCTGGGATGGGTGTCCCAGTAGGTAGGTGCTCCGACAAGGCATGGCACAGCTGCAGATAGCAATAAAATTGGGTACGGGAAAGCCAATATTGTTGGAATGATATCAAGGCATCTCCTCGCCAGATGTCTTCCAGGTGGGTGATCCCTATCTTGCCCCTCTGAGCGAAGCCCATAGGCTCGTCATATGGTTCAGCCATTTTTCCTGCCACAACAGGGTCATTTCAGTAATTTTGCGGTCTCATTTGATGAAGTGAAGTGCCGCCCTCCAACAGAGTAAGGTCACTCACGTGCAATCAGGGAGTGACTGGGGGTCGAGTAGAGCGGGCCCAGAAGACCACCGAGGCCCAAGAGGTTTAGTTCTGCCCAATAGGCAGGTCATCCCATCCTCCATTAAACCAGTCGTTTATCATCACGATTTGGGCAGCCAGATAGTAGCCGTGTAGGTCCGCCATCCCCCTCCACCCTAATGCAGAACTAACTGATTCCGAATTCTCTTCTCAATTCTATCACTGTAGTGTCAGTGTCCACGTTTAGTAAAATTCTTAGGATCATAATTGCAACCACCTGCAGGGTTGTCATATTTTCACACCAAATTTTGGAAACAGATCTTATAGTACCAATCACTGCTTTTTGGTAATTCATCTGGATAACAACATCAATATTGCAGACACCAACATCTTGATAGCATATGAATTTGTTTTTAAATTAATTGAAATCAATGTATACAAGTTTCTCTTTTATTTTCAAAAAAAGATTCAGTTTTTATGATGGAAGATAGAAGACAAAAATATCCCAAAACAAAATATTACCACAAAATATCGAAGGCACAAATATTGACTTTACATACTTTATATGTGAAGTACAAAATATCTCCTACAAAAATGTAGAAAACCAAAATATCTTCCCAAAATAGGTAAGTATATCGAATTTTAAATATTAAACATTATATTAACCTAAAAAAATATATCAACTTAAAATTACATATAAAATAAAAAAATATAAATTGAATTGCATAGTGACCAATCATAAAATACAAATATATGCCTTAAAATAAATGTAAAAAAATAAACATAATATATAAAGAATTAACATTATGAAATAAACATGAATAAAAAAATATAATATCCTAATAATAATTAAGAATAATTAAAAACACCATATATTAAACATAAGAAATACACCTACTACATTATTACAGTTTTAAAAAATGTTAATAAAAATAATCTTAAGCCAACAAAATAAAAATAGCAAATTAACTCAAAACAACATTTTAATTTTAAATTAAACCACAAAAAAATATGAAAAAATAAAATAAAAAAATAAGCAGCAGTAGAAAAAGTGTTGATCAGATATAGTATTTCACCTCCAAAATATACAACAGTAGGGAAAGTGTTAGGCTTTGCAGGAGTTAGGCTTACGATTACCACACCAACCTGAGCAACAGTAGGGAAAGTTGGACTTTCGAGGGATCAGAATTACTATTCCCATTCCAATGTAAGGAGCACATGAAAAGTGTTGTGGACTTTCCGACTCCACCGTAAGCAAGAGTAGGGATTTTGGAACAGTCAGATTCACTATTCTCACTCCAAAATTAACAACAAATTTAATATTCATAAACATAACATAAAAGGTATTTAAAAAAATAATATTTTAACATTATATAATTTCTAAAAATACTTATAAATTAAAATTACATCATTATTACCTAAGATTCTAAATAAAACAAAATTAATATTTCCCATTTAAAAACAATATATATGTATATAAAACACTTTTCCAAACCCCTACCCCAAAAAATCCAGCACCAGTGAAACACATTAATATAACACTTTGGGGCCGATTCCGATCTCGGCCGGTAGCGCTCCGAATCGGATTCGGCTTTACCGGATCCGATTCGGAGCCCTGTTTCCCGACCGATCCGTACGCGCGTCCGGACGAGCGAGTACGATGCGAAATCACCGACCGACTCGTCCGGGCATCCCGACCGCTCCGACCGACTCGTTCCCGGCTCGAACCGCACCGACCGACTCGCTCGGACTCGACTCGCACCGCGCAATGGAGACGTTTCCCGGCCGGGTGAGTACGATGCGCGCCGCGAGCAGTCCGACCGAGCCGCACACTCCGGCTCAGAAGAGCTGTCGGAGCCGTACTTCGGGGGTCCGTGTCGGACCCCCTGAACGCGTAGCCGCGCGAGTCGCACACAGGGGGGACCCATGGGTCCCCCTACCTGTGCGTGTACGGGGCGAATCGCTTCGCCACGTACACGCTGTGGGGGCGCCCTTGTCCGCCTCGCACCCATTGAGTCAATGGGAGCCCGTGTACGCGTCGTACAACAGGCTCCCATTGACTTCAATGGGAGTCCAACCGAATCGAGTCCGATAGCATACGGACGCATCGTACTCGTTCGGTCGGGCTGCACGGGTCCGATTCGGTCGGAAATCTCTCTGGGTCCGGCTCGGTCGGAGTGATTTCCGGCCCGAATCGGAATCGGCCCCTTTGTATGCTTAACATCACTGTAAATGGGACCCGGGGCGCATCATCAACACACGCGTGCGCAAGAAAGTAACCTTCACGGAGCATGCGCCCGCGCAGTCTTGAGACACTTCCCCACTGAGCAAGCGCCTAGAGACACAATGATGACTAGGCTCCACACGTTGACCGAACAGGAAGTAGGGAACGCCTTCATCAGCCACCCCGGCAGCTATGTATATCATACAGAGGCGCCACACACTTTGATTGCAGGCAGCCGCTAGGAGAGGGTAGGTGCTCAAGAGCCGGCACCCGACGCAACCGTGAGTATAAGAGTGTACTGATTAGACGGTATCCATGAGGTCTGCGTGACCTTACCCGCAGTTTCGAAATTGATAGTCATGGCAATTTTGTCTACATTTCCTATCTCTCCCTTCATATAGCCAATAGGGTGCGGGCACCCAGCGGATACTAGCCTAGGGAGACTGCTCCCGTTCGAAGTGAGGGTAAGTTGGGCACTGCCCTCAACTGTATCGAATGTTCTGCTTGCGTGTGTATGTTTTCTAAGACCGGCCGCCCTTGATTATGGTCACGTTTTCACACCGCACAGGAATAATGATGTACCAGCACTGGTAACGCAGCACTCGGTCGGATGGGTTTCGACGCTTCGATGCGCCCCCCCACGGAGGCAGCGCATCAGGCGGGACACTATGCATACTTGTATGGGACACCCATATGCTTTCACGGATGACTGACACTACGCCTTACCCTTGGGAGGCGTACGGACTACCTCAGACGCCGTGACCATCCCCGATGTTATTGCAGCGTGGCATGGCATCCGTGTGGGTCTCTCGGCATGTACCGTAGGGTATTGGCAGTGACTAGGTCGTCCGCGCAATAACTATGAGCAGTGGCCATAGCTGTGTGAATGTATTTTGACTTGAATGTACTGTACTGGACGCTACCACGTGTCATGTGCACAGGTTTTACTTGGATTCCTGCCTTGACACTTCTGACGCATGAATCTTTTCTCTCTCTTTATTTATTTTGTCATCCCTCTTTAGGTACCATTATTGCTTGGGCAAATCTACAATTCGAGATTTCCATACCACACAATAGGGACAATATCACTGTGGTTAATCCCAAGCCACCTCTCACCTATGTGGGTTACCATCCCTATTTTGGAACCCCTCTTTTAGTGCACACACACCACATCAGTTAGGTCCTGAAGAAACGCCATTGATCGTTCAGACTACTAGGCGTGAAACATGTCGACCTCTTGCTAAGTTACACTGGCACATTGGGCCTTACAGTAACTCACCAACCTTCTGGTTTTTAATCTACCAGGGGCACCACGCTATTAAAGGACTCCTCTGTGGATACCCCTAGGTATTTTTATCTATTCACTTTCGCACGCATTTTAACACTGCTTCCACTGGATCCACCCCACACACCCGCACTCACCTAACGGCTTTTCTCTTAAAAGATCTCCGTGCAAGTGACCCTTCGGGGGACCGTCGGGCATTGCAGCGCCGGCCCGACGAGGAGCTAAAAAGCCCAATGATGAAGCATGACATCCCTCGGGGTGTGTGAGGGCAACTGAGAGGCTAGATTTGGCCCTCCCCTTTGGGATTGGATCCTCGATACTGGGGATGAACCTCTGCCTCTCTTTTTCTTCTCCTCTGATCCTCTGTTCTACTCTCTATCTTTCTTCACATTGACTGGGTGACATATTGCACCCTTAATTTGGAACAGTGTCCCTATGATTTAAACGGTCATTTGCGGAGCACGGACACTGGACCTTAATAGGCTCCTGGTCCCCCTCTCTTTTTTGTTGTTGACCTAGTATTAGCACGGCGGCCCAGCCGAGGGACCTTCTACTCCCCTCTTTCTGTACTCTCTTCTCCCCTCACGTCCTTTTCCAAATCAGACATTCAGACATGACCACCTCCAACATGGGGGAGAACTTAGGCCTAGCCTACGGCGAGGACATCGTCCCAGAAATTCTCAAAACTCCATCAATACTAGACACAGATGGTAATATGGCGTGGATTAGCCTCCAGGGGGATTGGAATTCCCTGGCTTCTCTTAAGAAAGCCCAAGTCAAGGTAGCGCTACACGGCCAGATTATGACCGAATACCTTAGAGCCAACGCAGCACCAAATGGACTGATCATCCGTACCGCACCACGCATCTTCCTTGATGACCTGGTATTCAGGAGAGAGTGGAGCCAGATCGCGTGGAAGTGCACCTGGGACTGGCTAATCCTGATTATCAGTAGTGCTAAACGCCTGTCGGAAGCACTAATCATTAAAATAAAGATTGCCGAGGATGGTTTGAGGGCGGGTATTAACATATCAATGTTCAAATCCCGCCTGGCGGAGATCAACACCGAGATGAACGAACACCGAGACTATCTCCTCCAACAGAAGGTTTCTAAACTGCAAAAAGATGTGAAGAAATTCGACAGAGAGAGAATCTATCCTTACATAAAAGACGATTACCAGACCACAGACTCTGATGCCCTATCCGATGAAGGCTCAACAACTTCAAACAACTCAGGACACTCTACTTACAGCAACCCGAGTGACAGAAGTTGGGGCAGAAACTAGAACAAACCTGGGCTACTTCCCCCACCAACACCTATACCGCCTCCTATGTATGGATTCCACCACATGCCATACCCGCCCCAGGGCCCTATGTGGTACCCAGCATTTCAAGGACCTCAACCCACCTACCAACAACCCGGTTACCCACAACCCTTCTTCCCAAACCCACCACCTCCTTTTCAGTACAGAGGCAGGGGGCGAGGCAGAGGAATAAGAAGAGGTCAGAAGCAAGTACAATGGCAGGAAGCCGGGCAACAACAGAGGCAAACCAGGAGCATGACACACCAAAGACCCTAGTTGTTAACCTTTCGAAGAGAGTACTGAGCGAAGTGGAGACCTCAGCCCTTGAATTGGGACTGGGCTTCGTTCCCACGCCCAAGGAAGACAAGTTCAGGACGAACCAAGAGCTCCATCAATTGTTCAGAAAAATACGATTGCAAGCGTTTTTCCAAGGGAGACCTTCACCGGAACAACAAGATTCAGGACTGAGAAAACCATCCAAGTTCACACCAACCACCGCTATGGTCCCCAGTGAAATTTTAACATTTGAGAAAGCGGTACTCAAGGAGGCCAACGGTCTGGAACGGGGCACTACATTCAGTAATCTACCAAACAGACTACGCCGGGCACTAGACTCACTGAAGGAGGACGAAACCATCATTATCAAACCAGCGGATAAAGGGGGCGCCACGGTTCTCCTGGATATGAACGACTATGAGGCTGAATGTGACAAGCAACTGAACAATACCAGATACTATCAGAAAATGAACGTGGACCCAACAGAACAGTTGTCCAAACGTATCCGTATCTTGGTGAAGGAAGCCAGCGTGGAAGGCTGGATCTCCCCCCAAGAAGCGGCCTTCCTGATAAATGACAATCCCAGGATGCCATACTTCTACGTCCTACCGAAGATACATAAAGGGGTAACCCCACCTCCAGGTCGACCAATAGTCTCCGGGATTAACTCACTACTGGAACCCCTGAGCCAATTTAGCAACCACTTCCTTCGCCCCTTGGTCCAGGCAACCACCGCATACCTCAAGGACACACGAGATGTACTTAACTTAATAGAGTTTATCAATGAGGAAAACATCGAACCTATTGACTGACTCTTAACCCTGGATGTGGAAGCACTTTATACCAATATCCCCCAGGATGCCACCATCGAGGTTGTGGGACACCTCCTCTAGGAGTCAGACTTACAGTCCAATACCCCGGCAGACTTCATCATCGACCTGATCACCATAGCCCTGAAACACAACTTTTTTATGTACAAAACATCGATTTTCCATCAGATACAGGGCACCAGCATGGGCAGCACCTTTGCGCCGAGTCTGGCGGGGCTGTACATGGCATCTTTTGAGGCGGAGAACATCTTCACTGACGACAACCCGTACAAGGACAATCTTATTACATGGAAGAGGTACATAGACGATGTCCTTGTACTATGGAGAGGACCCAGGACCACCTGTGAATCCTTCATGGAATGGATCAATGGACTCAACCAACACCTCCGGTTCACGGGTACTATAAGTGATTCAACCATCCCATTCCTGGACCTGAAGATCATCCTTGAAGGAGGCACAATCAGGACGACACTACACAGGAAGGCTACCGACTGCAACAGTCTGCTTGACTTCAAGAGCTACCATCCGAAGGCATTACGTGAGAATCTCCCGTACGGCCAATTCCTTCGGATAAGACGCAACTGTACCACCGCCCAGGACTTTGAAATTGAGGCCAATCACCTCGAGGAGAACCTGTTGGACAGACACTACCCGAAGAGGGTAGTGAGGAACGCGTGAAAGCGAGCAAGGAATAATAACAGACAAGCCCTTCTCGAAACTAAAGAGAAAGAAACAAGCAATACCCTCACGTGCGTCACCACCTTTACACCTCTGTCCAACAAACTGAAGAACATCATCAGACGGAATTGGAAGATACTCAACACTGACTCACTGAACATGGAACTACCACGTTTTGCATTTAAAAGAACGGCGAACCTACGGGATACCCTGATCAACACACGTCCCCTTGACAAGAGGAAGAACTCCCAGAACGCTACGCTCTGGAACCTACCACCTGTGTCAGGGCACTACCCGTGTGGTAACTGTAACGCCTGCTCCACCACCACCCAGACGAAAACACTGAGTATGGGCAGTTTCATCTGGGAACAACGGAGGCACTCTGATTGCAATACCAAGAACTGCATTTATCTCATCACGTGCCCATGCGATCTGAGGTATGTCGGCATGACTACACGCCCAGTTAAGACACGAATTAGCGAACACAAGAGCACCATACGACGGGGCAGGACAGCCACGAAATTGACCAACCACTACCTGGAGGTGGGTCATAACTGCGAACAATTGGCTTGGACAGTCCTAGAGTTCAGACCCACATGGAATACGCAGGCCCTCCTGCATCAAGAACAGCGTTGGGTTTTCCGTTTACATACCCAGATCAATGGACTAAACAATGAAATACCCTGGGTGGAACTATAACCCAAGGAACACTGAAATCTGTGCACCAAATCATACCCGCCCATTACACACACATATTCCCTGTAATGTCCAGGAGAAGCTTGGTCTGCCTCACGCCCCGTCCCCGCCAAACGCCCCCCCGCCCCCCCTCTAATGTCCAGACAACACCAGTCCCCCCCTCCGCACAGGAGGTAAATGGCATTAGCACCTAGGGACGTATATCGTGACAGACACCCATAGCGTGGCACGCATTGTTACTGCAAGACTGTGTCATGGTCTGTCACTGTTGCCTCCACCAGGGCTACACATACCCCGGGGAGTAGTGAATGGACCTTGTGGGTTCCACTTTATTGTTGGACTTAGAAAATGAGGTATCCCTAACACTTTGTATGCTTAACATCACTGTAAATGGGACCCGGGGCGCATCATCAACACACGCGTGCGCAAGAAAGTAACCTTCACGGAGCATGCGCCTGCGCAGTCTTGTGACACTTCCCCACTGAGCAAGCGCCTAGAGACACAATGATGACTAGGCTCCACACGTTGACCGAACAGGAAGTAGGGAACGCCTTCATCAGCCACCCCGGCAGCTATGTATATCATACGGAGGCGCCACACACTTTGATTGCAGGCAGCCGCTAGGAGAGGGTAGGTGCTCAAGAGCCGGCACCCGACGCAACCGTGAGTATAAGAGTGTACTGATTAGACGGTATCCATGAGGTCTGCGTGACCTTACCCGCAGTTTCGAAATTGATAGTCATGGCAATTTTGTCTACATTTCCTATCTCTCCCTTCATATAGCCAATAGGGTGCGGGCACCCAGCGGATACTAGCATAGGGAGACTGCTCCCGTTCGAAGTGAGGGTAAGTTGGGCACTGCCCTCAACTGTATCGAATGTTCTGCTTGCGTGTGTATGTTTTCTAAGACCGGCCGCCCTTGATTATGGTCACGTTTTCACACCGCACAGGAATAATGATGTACCAGCACTGGTAACGCAGCACTCGGTCAGATGGGTTTCGACGCTTCGATGCCACCCCCACGGAGGCAGCGCATCAGGCGGGACACTATGCATACTTGTATGGGACACCCATATGCTTTCACGGATGACTGACACTACGCATTACCCTTGGGAGGCGTACGGACTACCTCGGACGCCGTGACCATCCCCGATGTTATTGCAGCGTGGCATGGCATCCGTGTGGGTCTCTCGGCATGTACCGTAGGGTATTGGCAGTGACGAGGTCGTCCGCGCAATAACTATGAGCAGTGGCCATAGCTGTGTGAATGTATTTTGACTTGAATGTACTGTACTGGACGCTACCACGTGTCATGTGCACAGGTTTTACTTGGATTCCTGCCTTGACACTTCTGACGCATGAATCTTTTCTCTCTCTTTATTTATTTTGTCATCCCTCTTTAGGTACCATTATTGCTTGGGCAAATCTACAATTCGAGATTTCCATACCACACAATAGGGACAATATCCCTGTGGTTAATCCCAAGCCACCTCTCACCTATGTGGGTTACCATCCCTATTTTGGAACCCCTCTTTTAGTGCACACACACCACATCAGTTAGGTCCTGAAGAAACGCCATTGATCGTTCAGACTACTAGGCGTGAAACATGTCGACCTCTTGCTAAGTTACACGGGCACATTGGGCCTTACAGTAACTCACCAACCTTCTAGTTTTTAATCTACCAGGGGCACCACGCTATTAAAGGACTCCTCTGTGGATACCCCTAGGTATTTTTATCTATTCACTTTCGCTCGCATTTTAACACTGCTTCCACTGGATCCACCCCACACACCCGCACTCACCTAACGGCTTTTCTCTTAAAAGATCTCTGTGCAAGTGACCCTTCGGGGGACCGTCGGGCATTGCAGCGCCGGCCCGACGAGGAGCTAAAAAGCCCAATGATGAAGCATGACATCCCTCGGGGTGTGTGAGGGCAACTGAGAGGCTAGATTTGGCCCTCCCCTTCGGGATTGGATCCTTGATACTGGGGATGAACCTCTGCCTCTCTTTTTCTTCTCCTCTGATCCTCTGTTCTACTCTCTATCTTTCTTCACATTGACTGGGTGACATATTGCACCCTTAATTTGGAACAGTGTCCCCTATGATTTAAACGGTCATTTGCGGAGCACGGACACTGGACCTTAATAGGCTCCTGGTCCCCCTCTCTTTTTTGTTGTTGACCTAGTATTAGCACGGCGGCCCAGCCGAGGGACCTTCTACTCCCCTCTTTCTGTACTCTCTTCTCCCCTCACGTCCTTTTCCAAATCAGACATTCAGACATGACCACCTCCAACATGGGGGAGAACTTAGGCCTAGCCTACGGCGAGGACATCGTCTCAGAAATTCTCAAAACTCCATCAATACTAGACACAGATGGTAATATGGCGTGGATTAGCCTCCAGGGGGATTGGAATTCCCTGGCTTCTCTTAAGAAAGCCCAAGTCAAGGTAGCGCTACACGGCCAGATTATGACCGAATACCTTAGAGCCAATGCAGCACCAAATGGACTGATCATCCGTACCGCACCACGCATCTTCCTTGATGACCCGGCATTCAGGAGAGAGTGGAGCCAGATCGCGTGGAAGTGCACCCGCGACTGGCTAATCCTGATTATCAGTAGTGCTAAACGCCTGTCGGAAGCACTAATCATTAAAATAAAGATTGCCGAGGATGGTTTGAGGGCGGGTATGAACATATCAACGTTCAAATCCCGCCTGGCGGAGATCAACACCGAGATGAACGAACACCGAGACTATCTCCTCCAACAGAAGGTTTCTAAACTGCAAAAAGATGTGAAGAAATTCGACAGAGAGAGAATCTATCCTTACATAAAAGACGATTACCAGACCACAGACTCTGATGCCCTATCCGATGAAGGCTCAACAACTTCAAACAACTCAGGACACTCTACTTACAGCAACTCGAGCGACAGAAGTTGGGGCAGAAACTAGAACAAACCTGGGCTACTTCCCCCACCGACACCTATACCGCCTCCTATGTATGGATTCCACCACACGCCATACCCGCCCCAGGGCCCTATGTGGTACCCAGCATTTCAAGGACCTCAACCCACCTACCAACAACCCGGTTACCCACAACCCTTCTTCCCAAACCCACCACCTCCTTTTCAGTACAGAGGCAGGGGGCGAGGCAGAGGAATAAGAAGAGGTCAGAAGCAAGTACAATGGCAGGAAGCCGGGCAACAACAGAGGCAAACCAGGAGCATGACACACCAAAGACCCTAGTTGTTAACCTTTCGAAGAGAGTACTGAGCGAAGTGGAGACCTCAGCCCTTGAATTGGGACTGGGCTTCGTTCCCACGCCCAAGGAAGACAAGTTCAGGACGAACCAAGAGCTCCATCAATTGTTCAGAAAAATACGATTGCAAGCGTTTTTCCAAGGAGACCTTCACCGGAACAACAAGATTCAGGACTGAGAAAACCATCCAAGTTCACACCAACCACCGCTATGGTCCCCAGTGAAATTTTAACATTTGAGAAAGCGGTACTCAAGGAGGCCAACGGTCTGGAACGGGGCACTACATTCAGTAATCTACCAAACAGACTACGCTGGGCACTAGACTAACTGAAGGAGGACGAAACCATCATTATCAAACCAGCGGATAAAGGGGGCACCACGGTTCTCCTGGATATGAACGACTATGAGGCTGAATGTGACAAGCAACTGAACAATACCAGATACTATCAGAAAATGAACGTGGACCCAACAGAACAGTTGTCCAAACGTATCCGTATCTTGGTGAACGAAGCGAGCGTGGAAGGCTGGATCTCCCCCCAAGAAGCGGCCTTCCTGATAAACGACAATCCCAGGATGCCATACTTCTACGTCCTACCGAAGATACATAAAGGGGTGACCCCACCTCCAGGTCGACCAATAGTCTCCGGGATTAACTCACTACTGGAACCCCTGAGCCAATTTAGCGACCACTTCCTTCGCCCCTTGGTCCAGGCAACCACCGCATACCTCAAGGACACATGAGATGTACTTAACTTAATATAGGTTATCAATGAGGAAAACATTGAACCTATTGACTGACTCTTAACCCTGGATGTGGAAGCACTTTATACCAATATCCCCCAGGATGCCACCATCGAGGTTGTGGGACACCTCCTCCAGGAGTCAGACTTACAGTCCAATACCCCAGCAGACTTCATCATCGACCTGATCACCATAGCCCTGAAACACAACTTTTTTATGTACAAAACATCGATTTTCCATCAGATACAGGGCACCAGCATGGGCAGCACCTTTGCGCCGAGTCTGGCGGGGCTGTACATGGCATCTTTTGAGGCGGAGAACATCTTCACTGACGACAACCCGTACAAGGACAATCTTATTACATGGAAGAGGTACATAGACGATGTCCTTGTACTATGGAGAGGACCCAGGACCACCTGTGAATCCTTCATGGAATGGATCAATGGACTCAACCAACACCTCCGGTTCACGGGTACTATAAATGATTCAACCATCCCATTCCTGGACCTGAAGATCATCCTTGAAGGAGGCACAATCAGGACGACACTACACAGGAAGGCTACCGACTGCAACAGTCTGCTTGACTTCAAGAGCTACCATCCGAAGGCATTACGTGAGAATCTCCCGTACGGCCAATTCCTTCGGATACAACGCAACTGTACCACCGCCCAGGACTTTGAAATTGAGGCCAATCACCTCGAGGAGAACCTGTTGGACAGACACTACCCGAAGAGGGTAGTGAGGAACGCGAGAAAGCGAGCAAGGAATAATAACAGACAAGCCCTTCTCGAAACTAAAGTGAAAGAAACAAGCAATACCCTCACATGCGTCACCACCTTTACACCTCTGTCCAACAAACTGAAGAACATCATCAGACGGAATTGGAAGATACTCAACACTGACTCACTGAACATGGAACTACCACGTTTTGCATTTAAAAGAACGGCAACCTACGGGATACCCTGATCAACACACGTCCCCTTGACAAGAGGAAGAACTCCCAGAACGCTACGCTCTGGAACCTACCACCTGTGTCAGGGCACTACCCGTGTGGTAACTGTAACGCCTGCTCCACCACCACCCAGACGAAAACACTGAGTCTGGGCAGTTTCATCTGGGAACAACGGAGGCACTCTGATTGCAATACCAAGAACTGCATTTATCTCATCACGTGCCCATGCGATCTGAGGTATGTCGGCATGACTACACGCCCAGTTAAGACACGAATTAGCGAACAAAAGAGCACCATACGACGGGGCAGGACAGCCACGAAATTGACCAACCACTACCTGGAGGTGGGTCATAACTGCGAACAATTGGCTTGGACAGTCCTAGAGTTCAGACCCACATGGAATACGCAGGCCCTCCTGCATCAAGAACAGCGTTGGGTTTTCCGTTTACATACCCAGATCAATGGACTAAACAATGAAATACCCTGGGTGGAACTATAACCCAGGGAACACTGAGATCTGTACACCAAATCATACCCGCCCATTACACACACATATTCCCTGTAATGTCCAGGAGAAGCTTGGTCTGCCTCACTCCCCGCCCCCGCCAAACGCCCCCCCGCCCCCCTCTCTAATGTCCAGACAACACCAGTCCCCCCCTCCGCACAGGAGGTAAATGGCATTAGCACCTAGGGACGTTTATCGTGACAGACACCCATAGCGTGGCACGCATTGTTACTGCAAGACTGTGTCATGGTCTGTCACTGTTGCCTCCACCAGGGCTACACATACCCCGGGGAGTAGTGAATGGACCTTGTGGGTTCCACTTTATTGTTGGACTTAGAAAATGAGGTATCCCTAACACTTTGTATGCTTAACATCACTGTAAATGGGACCCGGGGCGCATCATCAACACACGCGTGCGCAAGAAAGTAACCTTCACGGAGCATGCACCCGCGCAGTCTTGAGACACTTCCCCACTGAGCAAGCGCCTAGAGACACAATGATGACTAGGCTCCACACGTTGACCGAACAGGAAGTAGGGAACGCCTTCATCAGCCACCCCGGCAGCTATGTATATCATACGGAGGCGCCACACACTTTGATTGCAGGCAGCCGCTAGGAGAGGGTAGGTGCTCAAGAGCCGGCACCCGACGCAACCGTGAGTATAAGAGTGTACTGATTAGACGGTATCCATGAGGTCTGCGTGACCTTACCCGCAGTTTCGAAATTGATAGTCATGGCAATTTTGTCTACATTTCCTATCTCTCCCTTCATATAGCCAATAGGGTGCGGGCACCCAGCGGATACTAGCCTAGGGAGACTGCTCCCGTTTGAAGTGAGGGTAAGTTGGGCACTGCCCTCAACTGTATCGAATGTTCTGCTTGCGTGTTTATGTTTTCTAAGACCGGCCGCCCTTGATTATGGTCACATTTTCACACCGCACAGGAATAATGATGTACCAGCACTGGTAACGCAGCACTCGGTCGGATGGGTTTCGACGCTTCAATGCCCCCCCCCCCACGGAGGCAGCGCATCAGGCGGGACACTATGCATACTTGTATGGGACACCCATATGCTTTCACGGATGACTGACACTACGCCTTACCCTTGGGAGGCGTACGGACTACCTCGGACTACCTTGGACGCTGTGACCATCCCCGATGTTATTGCAGCGTGGCATGGCATCCGTGTGGGTCTCTCGGCATGTACCGTAGGGTATTGGCAGTGACGAGGTCGTCCGCGCAATAACTATGAGCAGTGGCCATAGCTGTGTGAATGTATTTTGACTGGAATGTACTGTACTGGACGCTACCAGGTGTCATGTGCACAGGTTTTACTTGGATTCCTGCCTTGACACTTCTGACGCATGAATCTTTTCTCTCTCTTTATTTATTTTGTCATCCCTCTTTAGGTACCATTATTGCTTGGGCAAATCTACAATTCGAGATTTCCATACCACACAATAGGGACAATATTCCTGTGGTTAATCCCAAGCCACCTCTCACCTATGTGGGTTACCATCCCTATTTTGGAACCCCTCTTTTAGTGCACACACACCACATCAGTTAGGTCCTGAAGAAACGCCATTGATCGTTCAGACTACTAGGCGTGAAACATGTCGACCTCTTGCTAAGTTACACGGGCACATTGGGCCTTACAGTAACTCACCAACCTTCTGTTTTTTTAATCTACCAGGGGCACCACGCTATTAAAGGACTCCTCTGTGGATACCCCTAGGTATTTTTATCTATTCACTTTCGCATGCATTTTAACACTGCTTCCACTGGATCCACCCCACACACCCGCACTCACCTAACGGCTTTTCTCTTAAAAGATCTCCGTGCAAGTGACCCTTCGGGGGACCGTCGGGCATTGCAGCGCCGGCCTGACGAGGAGCTAAAAAGCCCAATGATGAAGCATGACATCCCTCGGGGTGTGTGAGGGCAACTGAGAGGCTAGATTTGGCCCTCCCCTTCGGGATTGGATCCTTGATACTGGGGATGAACCTCTGCCTCTCTCTTTTTCTTCTCCTCTGATCCTCTGTTCTACTCTCTATCTTTCTTCACATTGACTGGGTGACATATTGCACCCTTAATTTGGAACAGTGTCCCCTATGATTTAAACG
>CAWUFW010017890.1:0-52324 GCA_963921515.1 Calotriton arnoldi
TCTGACTATATGGTTGCCCCCACTTTTTTTATGGTGTTTTGCTGGTTTATGACTTAGTTGGACTGGGATCCTGCTATTCAGGGCCCCAGTCTATCTGCTTTCTCTGTAAAATGGATTCCATGTGCCTTAGGCACATCTCTGATTGGGATCTGGAGTGCCCTTATAAGTCCCTAGTATATGGTATACTATGTACCAAGGGCATAGGTACCTCAGAGGCCTGCCAGGGGCTGCAGCATGTATTATGCCACCCCTGGAAGGCCATCCAAACTGACACCACAGGTCTGCTACTGCAGCCTGGGTAAGGTGGTGCATGCACTCCTTACTGTGATATAGGTTACCTATATCACGAAATACATACACACCTAGAAACCTATAAGTCACTCCTAAGGCAGGCCTTATCAATCCTAAAGGCAGAGTGCATGGTTCCTATGTGAGAGGGTGCCCCTGCATGAGCAGGGCCCCTCTGCAGCGTTCGGAGACCATCTCTGATGCTGTTTGTAGTGCAGCCTGACCATATACTCTTAAGCGCATTATATCCTCGCGGTAAAATGCTAACTTTGGAATGGCTGCACCTAAACATGTCGTGTTTGGTGTCAAACATCTTGAATACTACCCCCCGCCAATCCTGGCGGCGGGGGTAGCATTCCACCCTTCTAGAGGGAAAGACATGTTAACTCTGGCTTACCCGGTAACTTCTTTCTGAAGCCCTGGCATCACAAAATGGATGCTGCTGCCACAGACACAAGTCTGGCCTCCTGCTGCTGGACGAAACTCCGGCAGGGGAGGCCTGGACAATAGGTTTCCTGTTGCAGGGAGGTGTGACCACCTCCCCAGACAGGATAATGTGTATTGGGGCTGGGTGGGTGCACTCTTAGAGTGCTTTGAAGTCCTGCACTGGGGGAGCAAAAGGCTCCTCTGTGCATATGCCAGTTCAAACCAGCTCAGGGGCTACCTGCCCCTGCTCTGGCGCGAAACTGGACAAAGGGAAGTGGGTGTAGCCACCCCTCCCTTGACCCTCCCATAGGTGGGGTCATAGAGTTAGTCCCTCCCTGTTTTACTAGTTAAAATGGGGAACCCTTGCCACAGCAAGATTAGATTATACCTGGACGAAACTCTGAAACAGAATCCTGGACCTTCGACGCTCTACTCACGATTAGAGGACTGAAGAATCTCCCTTGGGGTCAAGGAGTGACTCCCTGCTTGGCAGGCACCAAAGAAGCATCTGTCCGGTTCGCATTACTGAAGCTCCCGTCGGACGCCGAAGTCATCGCATCACCAGAGGTGGATTCTCAGACTTCCCCGAGGCTACCCTGAGTCCCCAGCAAAGCTGAGGCCCGTGGCTATCGTGGGTGACTTGAGACCGTGACCCCTGGACACCGAGCACACTTGCAAGTGCACCATCTTCTGGGTCTCCCAAGAAGTCGTGCTTTGGGCTCCGAGTAGCCCTAGCCTCCAGCACCACCTGCACCGAAGATCACTGGCCCCCACTCCACGAGTGTCCTGTAAGCCAGCTCCACGTGCGGCGTCACGAGGCTCCTTCGCGGTCGCTAGCCCGTTGGCTAGTAGCCCTTACCGAAGGCCAATCTTTTCTTTACTTGGCAGTCTGGTTGCTCCAGGCCTGCCCTCACTTACCCTTGCTGGGTGAGTTCCCCAGACCTTGCTGGTCTGCATCATCGACGATCTACATCTTACTCGAGACTTGCCGTTGCCAAGGCCTGTTGGGTCCAATCTGGTCGCCGACACCTCTGCACTCGACAGACATCGAGCAACAGCCCGAATCCTGCTCCTGGTCGCCGACAACGCCTCCCGGACCTCGTGGCTGAAGAGTCAAGACGACCGTCAACGAACTTGAAGCACTCGACATCGGTGGGCATCTGTCCATCGCCCTCCTGGTCACTGGCTAGTGACCCAGACTCTGTCCCCTCTGCTTTCAGGTTCTTCAGAACTCCGATCCACTCTTGGATCCACCCGGACACTTTTCTCCTGGTCGCCAGCAGCACTTTGCAGCAGATCGCCATAAGAAACGACGACGAAACCCGACCCCGAAAGGCACCTATGCACCCGGCTTCCCTGGGTGAGGTAACACGAGTACTCCGGTGCTCCCGTGGGTAGAGACTCTTCAAAGTCCTAGATCTCAAAGGGTTTTGTCCTAGTCCTCTTTAAAGTGTCCCTTTCCTCTATTTTCCCGATCCCGACTTTCTCCATAGAAGTTAACGGCGTATCGCGGTTGTGTATTTACACTGCACGCGTCTCCCGTGGGTCCCCTGTGTCACTACCTTGGGTGGTTCCTTGTGGTCCAAGCACTTCTAGAGGCTCTAGGCCTAGTGTCTAGTTCAGTCGTGGTTCGCATACCACTTTATTGGTATATGGTTTGGTACGCCCCTAGGGCCCAAACGTGTATTTGTGCTATTACTGTGATTTAAGATCTTATAACCTATGTATTTCGAACTCTAGCCTCATAAAGAGACTAGAGGGGTGTGTTTAGTAATAAATACATATATTTTGAATATATACCTGGTGTGGTGCTCTTTCATTTGGTCACTCAAGAGATTATAGACTGGTAAAACAAGCTGCTTTACATTCCTTCAAGACTTAGCCTGAAGGCTGCTCTCCACAGCTACCACTAGGATAGCTTTCAATAAGGTTGTCTTTAACCTACCTACCATAAGAGTCGATTTGGACTGGTGCAAGGTGCCCACTATAATTAGTGGACAGCATATGCCAGGCCAACTTCTCACATTGGTGTGCAGCGTGTGGGATTCCAGCTTGCTATTGTTTTACCAGATAATCTCAATTGAATTGATCAACTGAAAACCACTAAAGGTACCTAAGGTACATATAATTTAAGCTTAGAATATCAGTAAGTTCTACTGAACTTAGAGTTGTGTGTTAAGGGATAGCACAACCCTTTCTACAACTCAAGAGAGTTTAGTAGGCCACACTAGAGTAGGTAGTGCATACACCACACCACACTAGTAATGTCTTTAAAAGCAGGATCTAGAGATGCCCTGCAGGAAGCCATTGAGCTTCCCCCTCCAAGTATGACACACTCCCATTCTTGGAACTGAGAGCTTTGT
This sequence comes from Calotriton arnoldi, assembly GCA_963921515.1. Taxonomy (NCBI): domain Eukaryota; kingdom Metazoa; phylum Chordata; class Amphibia; order Caudata; family Salamandridae; genus Calotriton; species Calotriton arnoldi. The sequence goes on from CAWUFW010017890.1 coordinate 3,078, forward strand.
GTAACGTGAGGAAATTAAGGACAGGCCAAAGTCCCACCACCCAACACCTCCAGGAGTTGTTGGTGGCTTATGATCTTAGTAAGTCCTCAGAGACTGAAGGGGTAGGAGCAGAGGGTGGGCCAGCAGATGAGGAAGGGGCCAGGGGTACTACTACCCCCAGCCCCCCTCTGAAACTGACCAGGAGGGTGACAATGACCCTGACCTGGAAAACCCAATCCCTTCTGGGGAAGATGAAGATGAGGATCTAGAGAACCACACCTTTGTCCCCCCAGGAAGGATTATGAGTGTGCTCAGAAAGTCTAGGTCTCCTTCTCAGGAGTCTAACCACTCTGGCACCTCAATAGGGAGCTCTGTTTCTTCTCACAGGAGGGAATCCTCTCATGAGAGAAGAAAGAGACTGGTCCAGTATGAGGAAACTCAACTAGAGATCAGGAAGAAGCAATTGGCTTTAGATAGAGAATCCCTAGATCTCCTTAGAGAGAGAAGAAAGTTGGGACTAGAGTCCCATGGTGGCAGCAATATCCCTAGAGATAGGGACAGGTCTTATGACCATAGAAACCTAAACAAGATTGTCCCTCCCTACCAGAGTGGGGATGACATCCACAAATGGATAACTGCACTGGAGAGGGCCTGTAAAGTTCAGAAGGTCCCCCAGAGGCAGTGGGCAGCAATCTTGTGGCTCTCCTTTGCAGACAAAGGTAGAGACAAGCTCCTCACTGTAAGAGAAGAGGATGCTGACAATTACACAGTCTTGAAGAGTGCTCTGATAGATGGGTTTGGCCTAACCACTGAACAGTATAGGTTGAAGTTCAGAGACACCCAAAAAGCTCAGACTCAAGACTGGGTTGATTTTGTAGATTGTGCTACAAAGGCTCTGGAAGGTTGGATACATGGCAACAAAGTGCATGACTTTTTAGGATTGTACAATTTGATTATGAGGGAGCAGATCCTTAATAATTGTCAAAACCAGCTTTTGCACCAGTATCTGGTGGACTCTGATCTGACCTCTCCCCAAGAATTGGGAAAGAAGGCAGACAAATGGGTCAGAACCAGAGTAAAAACTAGAAATCAGGGTGGTGACCAGAAGAAAGATTCTACTAAGTCCCAAGAGAAAGGTGGGGATAAATCTAAGGATAAGTCCCCTACAGGGCCCCAAAATTCCTCTTCTGGGGGTGGGTCCCAAACTCCTTCCTCTCCTGAAAAGAAACCATATTGCCATGTCTGTAAAAAGCCTGGGCACTGGAAAACTGATCCCAGTTGCCCCAGGATTGGCAATAAAGAAAATGTTCCTCCCACAACTACTACCACCCCTCCTGGTACTACCAGTAGTAATCCTCCAGTTGGGAGTAGTGCACCCAAAAGTTGGGTGCTTTTGCAAGAGGAACAGAGGTGGGCCCTAGTTTAGACAGGGACCCCTCAACAGACTCCTCTGACTCTGATGGTGGTATAGGATTTGCCACCTTTACCATGGGTCCCATAGCATTGGGCAGGTACAGACTGGAGCCAATGATTAATGGTCAGAAAGCTGTGGCATTTAGGGACACAGGGGCTAGTGTCACCATGGTGGCAGGGAAACTAGTCCCCCTCACCAGCTTTTACCTGAGTTTAAATACCAGGTGACCAACATTGATGGTGTCAGAACAGATCACCCCATGGCCATAGTCAATCTCAGCTGGGAGGGGGTCACAGGCCCAAAAAGAGTGGCAGTGTCCCCAACCCTACCTGTAGATTGCCTGATGGGCAATGATTTGGAAATTTCAGCCTGGGCTGAAGTTGAACACCAAACCCATCTTAGGATGTTGGGCGTCCCTGCAAGGTTAGTGGGGCTGTGATGGCCACAGCCCCAGCCCAAGACTTTGGAGAGATGGAGCCTGAAAGAATGGCCCACTCTCCCCCAAAAGAGAGCAAAAGGGTTGAAGAAAAGTCTTCTTCCCCCAGACAGTAGGTAAGGGTCAGCCTCCTCAGGGAACTGACCCTACCCCTAGTGAAGGAACTGCCACAGAGGTAGTCAGGCCTGGCCTGGCCACACCCCTGATGGCAGAGGACCCTTCCACGGTGGTACCCAGTCTGGAGCAGGTAACCTGCCCCTCTCTACCCTGCCTCAGTCAGCCCAGGGCTGCAGAGGTCAGGGAGGTCAGTGGACCCCCCGGGCCCCCTGTCCAGAGGAAGCCCCCCATCAGCAGATTAGGGGCAGCCAGTCTAGTAGCCCTAGCCAGGTGAAAATTCCTCTACACACTGAGGGATCCCCCATACCTTTATGTAGGGACCTCCCCAGAAGGACTCTGGTAGGCAAGGGCAAACCTGGGACCAGAAGGTTCCAAACCTGCCATGTCCCTCCAGTGTTCCATCCAAAGGGACCCAACCCCCAGCTGTAGGCAGCCAAAGGTTGACCCTTAGAGCAAAGTGCAACTCAGTCATGGAAAGACAGGCATACATGGTGACCAGTGATCTGAGGAAACTGAGGCCAACATTCCTAGGGCCTCACTTCCCTACTCAGACACCTCACCAGCCTTGTACTTTACCTAAGCACACCAGAGGTAGTGATTCCCCATGGTGGAGACCCTCTCATACCCTTAGGGTGAGGGATTGCTTAGTGGACCATAACATAGGGGGCAACCATGCTAGTGCAGGTGCTTCCTTATATGGCCACTTAGTCAATATAGGCTCAACTGGCCAAGGTTAGCCTTATCTCCTTTCGTTTGGGGGGGTTATGTAGGAAGGTGGAATCTGACTATATGGTTGCCCCCACTTTTTTTATGGTGTTTTGCTGGTTTATGACTTAGTTGGACTGGGATCCTGCTATTCAGGGCCCCAGTCTATCTGCTTTCTCTGTAAAATGGATTCCATGTGCCTTAGGCACATCTCTGATTGGGATCTGGAGTGCCCTTATAAGTCCCTAGTATATGGTATACTATGTACCAAGGGCATAGGTACCTCAGAGGCCTGCCAGGGGCTGCAGCATGTATTATGCCACCCCTGGAAGGCCATCCAAACTGACACCACAGGTCTGCTACTGCAGCCTGGGTAAGGTGGTGCATGCACTCCTTACTGTGATATAGGTTACCTATATCACGAAATACATACACACCTAGAAACCTATAAGTCACTCCTAAGGCAGGCCTTATCAATCCTAAAGGCAGAGTGCATGGTTCCTATGTGAGAGGGTGCCCCTGCATGAGCAGGGCCCCTCTGCAGCGTTCGGAGACCATCTCTGATGCTGTTTGTAGTGCAGCCTGACCATATACTCTTAAGCGCATTATATCCTCGCGGTAAAATGCTAACTTTGGAATGGCTGCACCTAAACATGTCGTGTTTGGTGTCAAACATCTTGGAATACTACCCCCCGCCAATCCTGGCGGCGGGGGTAGCATTCCACCCTTCTAGAGGGAAAGACATGTTAACTCTGGCTTACCCGGTAACTTCTTTCTGAAGCCCTGGCATCACAAAATGGATGCTGCTGCCACAGACACAAGTCTGGCCTCCTGCTGCTGGACGAAACTCCGGCAGGGGAGGCCTGGACAATAGGTTTCCTGTTGCAGGGAGGTGTGACCACCTCCCCAGACAGGATAATGTGTATTGGGGCTGGGTGGGTGCACTCTTAGAGTGCTTTGAAGTCCTGCACTGGGGGAGCAAAAGGCTCCTCTGTGCATATGCCAGTTCAAACCAGCTCAGGGGCTACCTGCCCCTGCTCTGGCGCGAAACTGGACAAAGGGAAGTGGGTGTAGCCACCCCTCCCTTGACCCTCCCATAGGTGGGGTCATAGAGTTAGTCCCTCCCTGTTTTACTAGTTAAAATGGGGAACCCTTGCCACAGCAAGATTAGATTATACCTGGACGAAACTCTGAAACAGAATCCTGGACCTTCGACGCTCTACTCACGATTAGAGGACTGAAGAATCTCCCTTGGGGTCAAGGAGTGACTCCCCTGCTTGGCAGGCACCAAAGAAGCATCTGTCCGGTTCGCATTACTGAAGCTCCCGTCGGACGCCGAAGTCATCGCATCACCAGAGGTGGATTCTCAGACTTCCCCGAGGCTACCCTGAGTCCCCAGCAAAGCTGAGGCCCGTGGCTATCGTGGGTGACTTGAGACCGTGACCCCTGGACACCGAGCACACTTGCAAGTGCACCATCTTCTGGGTCTCCCAAGAAGTCGTGCTTTGGGCTCCGAGTAGCCCTAGCCTCCAGCACCACCTGCACCGAAGATCACTGGCCCCCACTCCACGAGTGTCCTGTAAGCCAGCTCCACGTGCGGCGTCACGAGGCTCCTTCGCGGTCGCTAGCCCGTTGGCTAGTAGCCCTTACCGAAGGCCAATCTTTTCTTTACTTGGCAGTCTGGTTGCTCCAGGCCTGCCCTCACTTACCCTTGCTGGGTGAGTTCCCCAGACCTTGCTGGTCTGCATCATCGACGATCTACATCTTACTCGAGACTTGCCGTTGCCAAGGCCTGTTGGGTCCAATCTGGTCGCCGACACCTCTGCACTCGACAGACATCGAGCAACAGCCCGAATCCTGCTCCTGGTCGCCGACAACGCCTCCCGGACCTCGTGGCTGAAGAGTCAAGACGACCGTCAACGAACTTGAAGCACTCGACATCGGTGGGCATCTGTCCATCGCCCTCCTGGTCACTGGCTAGTGACCCAGACTCTGTCCCCTCTGCTTTCAGGTTCTTCAGAACTCCGATCCACTCTTGGATCCACCCGGACACTTTTCTCCTGGTCGCCAGCAGCACTTTGCAGCAGATCGCCATAAGAAACGACGACGAAACCCGACCCCGAAAGGCACCTATGCACCCGGCTTCCCTGGGTGAGGTAACACGAGTACTCCGGTGCTCCCGTGGGTAGAGACTCTTCAAAGTCCTAGATCTCAAAGGGTTTTGTCCTAGTCCTCTTTAAAGTGTCCCTTTCCTCTATTTTCCCGATCCCGACTTTCTCCATAGAAGTTAACGGCGTATCGCGGTTGTGTATTTACACTGCACGCGTCTCCCGTGGGTCCCCTGTGTCACTACCTTGGGTGGTTCCTTGTGGTCCAAGCACTTCTAGAGGCTCTAGGCCTAGTGTCTAGTTCAGTCGTGGTTCGCATACCACTTTATTGGTATATGGTTTGGTACGCCCCTAGGGCCCAAACGTGTATTTGTGCTATTACTGTGATTTAAGATCTTATAACCTATGTATTTCGAACTCTAGCCTCATAAAGAGACTAGAGGGGTGTGTTTAGTAATAAATACATATATTTTGAATATATACCTGGTGTGGTGCTCTTTCATTTGGTCACTCAAGAGATTATAGACTGGTAAAACAAGCTGCTTTACATTCCTTCAAGACTTAGCCTGAAGGCTGCTCTCCACAGCTACCACTAGGATAGCTTTCAATAAGGTTGTCTTTAACCTACCTACCATAAGAGTCGATTTGGACTGGTGCAAGGTGCCCACTATAATTAATGGACAGCATATGCCAGGCCAACTTCTCACACTGGGGAACCCATCCTCCCGGGCCACATGTATTTTAAATGGAGGGGGCCACATGGCTCCCCTCCCCAAGCCTTATTAGGACCTGGGGACCCCACCCCTAGGGATTTTTCTTTTTAAAGACAAAAAGGTGTATGTGGCCCACTCCCCAAAACTCATTAGGGCCTCGGGGCCAAATTCCTATGACCCCTAGGTATTTTCAAGCAGAGAGGGGCCAAGTGGCCCCCCTCCCTGAGCCTTGTTAGGCCCTGGGTACCCCATCCCCCAGGGCTGTTTTTTTTTTTAAAAGGGAGGGGGGACGCACGGACCCCTTCCAGGGCCCATTTTGGTCCTGGTGTCTCCATCCCCGAGTCCCAATGTGTTAATTAAGGGGAGGGGGTCCATGCAGTCCCCTCCACAAGCCTTAAAAATGCTCTGGGGAATCCCATTCCCCAGGTGAGTGTTTTTTAAAAGGGAAGAGGTCTGCTCTGCCCCCCTCCCTGAGCCTTTTTTGGCCCTGGGGAACCCATCTCCTGGTGACTCTCATTATAATAGATGAGTCGATTGGTGGCCAGCCAGGGCACCCACCATACAAACGTTGTGGGCCGCAGAAGGAGCCCCCGGGCCCCCGCAGCCCCAGCCAGCTCTCTGCATGCTGAGGGAGCCAGCATTGCTCCTGCTAATGGGACGCAGCTATTTTGGCTGCTCCCTGTGTGCGAGAGCAATATCATGATCTGTTTTCCTGACCACATCGGTGCAGGCAGGGAAACAGATCAAAAGCCTGCTTCCAGGAAGCGGGAACAGTTTTTAAACTCCCGCCCACTGGGAGCAGACTTTGTGTTTGCTCCCATTTGGTGGGAGTTTTAAAAATGCTCCCGCCAGGTGGGAGCAAATCCAAGTTTCCCTGCCTGCGGCGGTGCGGGCAGGAAACTGCTGTGCTCCGGGGATGCGCTCCCCAGGAGAGCTGGCTCTGGGGGATAGGGTCGCAGGGGCCATTAATGGCTCAGGGAAGGGGATTTGTGTGGCTGCCTCCCTATTTAAAATGAGCAACCCTTGGGGATGGGTTCTCTGGGGCCTTTTAAAGGCTTGGGGAAGGGCCCCCTCCCCTTTTTTGTAATTTTCAGCTCTGGCGTGGCTCCCCAGGGACTATAATGGTTTTTAGTTTAACCTAAGGATAGGTCACTTGCTCTTTCATATGAAAGAGGCAGTATGGTTGCAAACATGGAGAATAAATGTGGACTCTAATTTGAAATTAAACACATCATCAAGCAAAATATGTGTGCTTTTATGAAGAACTGATTAGCTCCTAAAGAAGTGGCAAAGTGCCACGATGGGCGCCATTGCTCTGGAGTTATGAAGGCTACAGCCACTTAGACTGTATCTACTTTTCAGGCAGTCAGAAAAACTTTCTTTGATTATACATGACAATCATAAAAGTATATACAAAAAATTCAAACACCTAAAAACATTAAAAATCTGGGCTCTTTTGGCAACGTACAATGCAAAGATGTATCACTAAGAGTTTGCAAATAGTTAAAAGCTGAACTATAATTTATAATATTGTTGGATCTCAGTATGGGATATAAAAACGTTTTAACACAGAAGGAATAACATTTGCAAAATAAAGTAAGTGCATCAATATTTGGGGGGATGTGCCATCCCAGGGACTGGTGATCAAATTGTCACCATTATATTAGGCCTGGGCGGAGTTGGTGGAGTTCTGTGTAGCGGAACTCCGCGAAGTGACAACAAACTCCGCCAAGCTATGCGGAGTTTCGCTAGTGGCAGAGTGCGTTACCGGGCGCCGTTTGTGCTGATTATTAGCGCCGGGTGTTTGTCCCGCGCTGTAAAATCAGTGCAAACGGCATCACACACAGCGCAAGAGGGAGCAGCTTCTTTCTGCTGCTCGAGTGGAAGTTCTACTCGAGCGGCAGCTTCCTCAACGCAAACGTAAGGTTTCTCAACGCGAGAGGTTGCGACCATCTGCGACCGCCCACGTTGAGAAATCTCTCTGGGAAGCAGCCTAGCATTGGATTTTCCTTGCTTGCGCTCGCCAACTTACCATTGGCGAGCATGAGTGGTGAAAAAACTCCACTCCGCTATGCAGAGCGGAGTTTTTTGGAACTCCGCAAGCTTCACAGAGTGCGAAAAACTCTGCAAACTCCGCGAACGGAGCGGAGTTCGCCGCCCAGACCTACATTATATTGCCCTAATGAAAAACAAAATAAATTGTGAAGGGAGCCTGTCTGAAATCTAAGCAGCAGAGCCTGCTCCCATTGACTGGGTACAAGTGACAGATGCAGTTCCATTCCCTGGATTGTTTTTAGCTGCAAATTTTGACACTTGGTCAGTTTAACAAGTTCCTTTCAATATCTATCCTTGCACTTAAATTCTATAAATATATACTTTAACCAAAATTTCTCTTGTTTCATTACCAAATTAGGATTCGTAAAGAGAGTCTGCCTGCCCAATTTAACAAAATACCGGCCAACATAAGATAGCCAGGGGATATTCTTCCCTAAGTCACAACTAAGGCAATCTCTGATAACTTGTTAAAGGTGGCATGTTGATTCGTCCAAATAGATAACCACAACAACAGCCGAGAGAGCAGGATAAGATTTTCTATATATTAGAACCCCAGTTCTTCATGGCAAATAAAGTATGGACAGCTGGGCGGGTGTGATAGAAGCCACCGATAAAAGTGATTCTCTTGATTTTGAATGCAATAGGCTTGATCGTATCCCCAAACACCCGCAACAGGCACACATTGTTTTCTATAAATCCCTAAAAATGATGCTGTGGGTTTACCTACCACTAAAAAAGTTAGGTTAAAAAGGGCACCAATGGATTACATAGGTTTCTGGCATCTGGCTCTAATGTTAGTACACCATGAGCCAGAAGAGACGAACCAGACACCTAAGTAGGAAAGCTAGGGATTTTGTACAACGTACAATAATTGATACATAATGAGCACAATTTTGGACGTTCTAACCACAAACCATGACATGAGATTTAGTATAATTAATATCCATGTCAATGCTGGACATAAAATTGGTGAAGCTCAAGACCAAATCTTTCAGGCTTTGGGGAGTATGTGCCAGCACCACGGCATCATCCGCAGCGAGTAGACAGGGGAATGGGGTGTGACCAGTCATAGGAACATCCTTCCCACATTCAGTCAAGTGGGTCTTGAGACCATCAATATATAGAATAAAAAGTATTGGAGACCAAATACACCCCTGTCACACTCGCCTCTCTAACCCAAACGGATTATGGCAATACCCACCTCTAACAGATATGTTGCTGTGATAGTTGTATAGAAAATACACCAACGCAGCATCAAGTCCTCTGTCTAAAAGCATAGGCCACAGTCCGAACCTGGTAAAGTAATTGAATGCGCTCTATTGGTCCATGAAGGCCAAATACAAAGGACTGAGCTTAGCAACAACGTATTCTCCAATGATGAGATGGAGATTCAACAATTGCTCAATGGTACTTCTCTGAATCCATATGGACAGGTACTAAGGATATTACTGTCTTTGAACCAAGCCCCTGTTTTGTTAAAAGTTGCTCTGTCTAAAATTTTGGCTGATGAGACAATAAAATTGGTTTATTAAAACGAGGGTCCGACTGATTACCCTTTTTAAAAATCGAAACAGAGAAGTTGAGTATGAAAGTGGGAGGTTTGTGGGATTCAGTTTGATAAAAAGGCTTGCAAGGAGAGGGGTCCACAGATCGTTGTATCATTTTAGTAGATCAATAGGAATCGCATCTGCTCCTGGTGTTTTGTCTGAAAGACATTGCTTCAGAGCCTCAACAACCTCTCCTAATTCGATTCTAAGATGGGAACTCCATACATTAAGATTGTAACTCGGGAAATAACACATGGAATTATCCATCACAAGATAAAAGTTTGAAAAATGGGAAAACAATTGTTCAGCAGTTATATGTGAATTATCTATGGAAAAAGCAATATGCCCACATTGGATCTTGTGAAAAGTGTGCCAAAATGTCTTTGGGCATTTGTTCTTTTTGGCCTATAAAAGGTGTGGAGATCGGTTGCCCTGATCTCCTTTTTCCTGGCTCTAATAGCTTGTTTATAAACGAACCTGGAGTGCATCACCTCTACTTTATTCTTTATTAGAACATTGGAATGTTGAGAGTTCCATTGAAGACAATGGAGTGCTCCGGACTTCTAATGGCCCGTAGAATCCCACGGCATTAACATTTCAATGTTTGTTCACAGCAACAGCTGTGAACAGATGCCTCACGGAGCCCGACGGGATTTCAACCCCCTCAGGCTCCGTGAGGCCTTTGTTTTACTATTTAGAACATTCTGCCCTATAGGGGCGGAATGTTCTAATAGCCTTAGAGCCATCCGTAGCAGGCTCTACCAGCCATTAAAGGCCCGCTTCCTTATTAAATGCTGGAGCGGCTCTTTAGTGGCCGGTAAAGCCTGCCACATCAGACTCTAAGCCTATAGTAAGGGCTTTTCTCAGTTTCCTATTTGCTAGGGAGCATGCAAGATTAAACAATTCAGGGTATTGTTCAGCTCGTGTCAAATATGGTTTGAGGAGCAAACATTTAGCTGCAGCACACAGTGCAGAAAATGCCTCCACAATTGGACGGCAAGATGTTTGGGTAGAAAGACATTTAAAAAACAAGACCATATTTTCCTTATTAAGGACTCAAGATAAAAATTTGGGTAAGGATGTTTCCACACCAAGCTTAGGCCCCCATTCTTGGAGAGCAACTTTATACTATGTCCGGGCCAGCAGGGAGACCGAGAAGAAGGGAGGATGATAGACACATTGAGAGAGTTATAGTCCCTGATTCCTACTTTGCTAATTTCGCACTTGGACACAAGGTTAAACATTCGTCAGGTGATGAAAACGTAATCAATAATCAATGAATACCTTCTCCCAAAGAAAGTAGGCACTTGCAAACTCTTTGGCCCCTCATATTCATGCACTTTAATGAGATCGCCTTCCAAAATAAAATTGTCTAACGCGGAACCTCTTAGATTTGAGCGCTCATTCTTACAAAGTAAAGTGGAAACATTCATATTGCATGCTAACACAAGTAAAGTTGTGTTAAAATCCCTGTAAATAATCATACTTTGCCCATCTGCCAAAGGCCCAAATAACCTAGGCAGATAATCCATAATTTCAAACACTCTCAAAAAATTATTATTCCTCGCTGTTGCTTGGCATGCAAGACACGTGGGCTGCTTGATAATTGCAGTTTTTATTTCTGTACACAAAGGTACAAAGTTCTTGATAAAGGGTGTTGATTCTCCTCTCTTTTCTTCTCCCAGGTTGGGCCGGAATTCATCCTGCCGACACAATCGAGGAAAGGAGGAAACACAGATAAGTTCTTATTCCTTTGTCCAATTACCTCTTTTCTAGCTATTGTCTTTTATCTGTTTTCCTTGGTTTTTATACTGCATTGTCTTAGTTTTTCAATAAGGGCGGGGGTTCCCTCTTTCTAGGGTTTCTCCCTGTTGTTCTCAAAAAGAGTTAATATTGAGGGGAGCGCAAAACTAAAGCAGTCCCTTCCTTTATGGTAGCAAAATAGCAAATTATAGGAAACAAACAAAAATAAACAATCCTTTTCCTGGATAGCAGTTTTTAAATGCACAATAATAATTGGAGCGTATCTTTTATGTGGCTCCTAACCCAGTAAACTCCCTCCCTAAGGCCAACCCGGGATGCTCTCAGCTAACGTAGTCCCCAATATGTCCCACCCGTTGCTCCGTCCCGCCTCCCCTGCCAAGACCGTAACTGGCCACGCACCTGTGTCAGCCATGCACCTCCAAAAGTGGGGCGAAGGGTCCTGCCGGCATCTGTCTCAGTCCTGAAGATTGCTCATAGTGTCGTCTTTCGGATCCTGCAGCCAGAGTCGGACAGCGGGTCCTTGACAGCTTTGGGAGGGAGGGGGGCAAGCCAAACCGAGGCCAATTTTGTGTATGTAAAAGGCAGCTTTATTGAAACAGGTGCATATTACAATTAACAAAACTGGCAACTGCCTTACAAAACTAAAACCTCACTATACATCGAATAACTGACCCATGATCCCCCCGCCCCTACGATCCCCTCAAACGTTCCCCCACCCTGCCATTAACATAACAACAACATTACACAGTATTGCAGTTAAAAATTATGCCCTCCAATAAAACCCAAATCCCCTACCTGCCTTACTGCAACTGTACCTAACAAAATGTCTACCCTGAAACTTAGCCTACCTGCCTACCCTTTCCCTGCCCCTGCTCACAAACTTCCAACACTTAACCAAAAACTTCTGTCAACCCTGGCCAACTTTTCAAAACCTCGCCAGCACCTGTTCCAAGTGACAATATACATAAACACCCCTTATTCACCCGTCCTCAACAAACCTAGCCCAAGGAACCATAAAAACCCAAAGGACCCACCCGATGACTAAATTCTCAAAAAAGAGGGATGGGAGGGAGGGGAAACTTATTAGCACTACACTACCCTGCTCCCAGCTGCCAGGTCACCAAACCTAAAATGGTGGCTGGGAGCGCCCCTCAAAAGCCCTTATACCTATTGGGCTCTAATTGGGCTATTACCTTCCCCAGCCCAAAAACGCGAAAAGGCCGTAATTTGGCCAGCCCAGCCCCTCCCAATCTGCCCGGGGGGCAGACCTCCCTGCGCTCTGCTGCCCCCCAAACCCCCCTTGGGAGGGAGGGGGGCAAGCCAAACTGTGTCCAATTTTGTGTGTGTAAAAGGCCGCTTTATTGAAACAGGTGCATATTACAATTAACAAAACTGGCAATTGCCTTACAAAACTAAAACCTCACTATACATCGAATAACTGACCTCTGATCCCCCCCGCCCCTACAATCCCCTCAAACGTTCCCCCACCCTGCCATTAACATAACAACAACATTACACAGTATTGCAGTTAAAAAGTATTCCCTCCAATAAAACCCAAATCCCCTACCTCCTTTCTGCAACTGTAACTAACAAAACGTCTACCCTGAAACTTAGCCTACCTGCCTACCCTTTCCTTGCCCCTGCTCACAAACTTCCAACACTTAACCAAAAACTTCTGCCAACCCTGGCCAACTTTTCAAAACCCCGCAACCCAGGAAAAATGGAAGGCCGGCTACGCCGCCTGCCCTTTTTTTTGCCCCCCCTTCCTCTTAGGCTTTAGCTTCCTGAGTGGCTTTGAACATTGAGAGTCCTAGCCAACACCTCCCTTATTTCTAAAAGATAAAGATCCATGCCCAACCTTGAAAGGTGAACGCCATCCCTCTGAAAAATTCAACTGTGTCAAAACAAATTTCCCTGTAAGCAATCCTGCCAAAAACCTAGCTCCCTACAAAAACGTGCCATCTCCGTGTTGAGCTTCCTCCGGGCCCTGTCTACAGCTCCTGTGTTAATCGCCCCACGCCAGACCCTGCGGGGAACAAACTCTGTCCAAATAACTAAGCAGCCTGACCACTGTTTTTTATTCAGCGCCAAGTCCCTCTTCATGCTCCTCATCAGAACTATACCTTTCCCTTTACACAAATCGTTTTCACCAAGGTATATAACCAAAATGTCTGGACACCTGTCGCCTACCATCAATCCATTCAGGCAAGGAATCAATTCCCTCCAGGACATGCCCCCTTTTCCCTTCCACGACACCTTAAACAGCCTCTCATTAAATCCTAAGTTCTCTCCGAAATAACTCTTGCGGGCTTGGAGTTGAGCCCACTTCACGAAGTAATGCCCCACCACCCAAACTGTCATCTACACGGAGAGGGGGCCGGCCACCGAACCTGAAACGAGAAAAACTGTGTGAACTCATGCATTGTGAACAACCGCGTCAATCCCCCCGTCATTCCTGTGCAAGTAACGCCTGTAACAATCGGATGACCATCGTCCCTGCCGCATGATGTCTCCCCGCCCCCACCCCCTGTTGTTCGCCTCAGATGCTGCCCCGATTCTGAATGAGTGTGCCCCAAAATCTGCGCCGTTGATTCCCAGCTCCTTTAACGCCTTCCTCAGCACCGCCAGCAGCTGAAAAGCTGTGACCCTGCTCCAATTAGCATGTGCAAAAACTGCCCCCTCGAGCCCTTTGGATGCTGCCCTTTGGACGCTGCGCGCCAACATGCCTCCCACCTGCACGGACAAGTGATCTGAGGAACTGATGCCAGTAGTGACACCCATTTCCCCAGACCCCTCTGATCCGTTTTTGACTTTTTCAACCAAATATGTACCCTGCACTATGCGGGACCACATCTTCCCACTTAATCCCCCCACCCTTTCTGTCCCCCAACAATTCTGATACCCGAAATGCGCCAAAAAACATCCACACCATCAATGTGGATAACAAGCAAGTCTCAAAACCATCTGTGCAATTTTTTGGCAATATCTGTATCATCCTGCCCAGCAGCCGCCACGACAAAGGCCTCCTAACCTATTTCATCTGGCCTCGTTCCCTGGCCCAACCTTCTAGCATTCGTGTGCCTAATTCACCTGCTGACGGCGAGTAGTCCCATAGTAGCTTACTAACAAAGGCAATCCCCGCTAACTTCCCTGCAATTGTGACTCTAGATAAACCTTTCTCGATCATATCCAATATGAACTGAATGACATCCTCCCCTCGTTGAGCTTTATTAAAACGCCGCTGAGCACCTGAAAGCAAAAACTCTCCACGCTAGATTATAAGCTATCCTAGTAGACTTTGCTAGCAACCCTACCACCAGTTGTAGCATCCTGTGTTGCCTACGTACCACAAGAGCTGCGGCATGGGCGTTGGGGTCCTGTCGGCGTCCTTGGCTAGCCCACGGAATCTCCCCCACTGCGAACGAGACAAAGCATCCGCTATGTCATTGTCCATACCCGGGACGTGCAAAGCTCTGAATGATATGTAATGGCGCAAACAACCCAAAACAAACACTCTCAACAACTTCAGCACCTGTTCGTCCCTCACTGACTGGCGGTTCACTATCTCCACGACCGCCATATTGTCTACTCTGAAGGTCACCTTCTTGTGTGCTAGCTGTGCTCCCCATAATGTCACTGCCACTACCAAAGGAAAAAACTCTAGAAATGCAATGCTCCTACCCCTTTCTCTCCATTCTACAGGCCACTGCTCAGCGCACCACCTTCCTTGCCAGAAAAGGCCAAAACCCTTACTGCCTGCCGCGTCTGAAAAAATCTGTACATCCCACACCAGGTCTTCCTCCCTTTCAAGTGGAATCCCATTAAAAGACTGCAGAAACACCTGCCACATTCTCAAATCCTCTTTCACACCTGCTGAAAGTTGTACATGATGGTGAGGCGGTCTTTGACCTGCAAATGCCCTTCCCAATCTCCAGCAAAAAGTCCTCCCTACTTTCACTACCCTGCATGCAAAATTAAGATGTCCTAGTAGGACCTGTCTCCTTGACTGTCACCTTTTCCCGAGCCAGCATCTCTTTGAGCAATTCCAACATCTTTTGTTTCTTATCCTCTGGCAAGCGTGCCTGCATTATCCTGGAATCGATTTCTATTCCTAGAAAAGACAGTGCCGTGCTGGGGCCCATTGTCTTTTCGGGTGCCAACGGCACCTCCAGTTCCCTCGTCAGCTCTTTGAAGTTTTCCAGGGCTACCTGGCACTCTGTGGAGCCAGAGGCACGCACAAAGAAAAAATCATCCAGATAATGTGTCACCAACTTGTGACCCATGCGTTTTGAAAACAGCCACTGCAGAAAGGTGCTAAAGCACTCAAATAATGCGCATGACATAGAACAGCCCATCGGTAATGCCTTGTCCACGTACCATTTCCCTTTGAAATGGATACCCAGAAGATCCCAATCATCTGGATGGACTGGAAGCAAACGGAAAGCTGATTTTATGTCGCATTTTGCCATTTGTGCCGTTGCGCCCGCCGTCACTACCACAACAAAATCATTCACTGAGCTCCCTTCTGGCCATGACAAGTGTTGAATAAGCCGGAATTGACCTGGTTCCTTCTTCGGCACTACCCCAATGGGCGACACAATCAAGTTGTCTAGGGGCCAATCCGTGAAAGGGCTCGCCATCCTCCCTTCCCTCACTTCTTTGTCCAATTTTTCTTGCACTATTTGTGTATGCTCCCTTGCTGACTGCACATTTTCTGCCTACCTTCTGTGCCTCAGTCCCCCATACCCTAATCGAAAACCCAATCTGAAACCCTCCCTCAACACTTCTGCAGCCTTCTGGTTGTCATAACCCTGCAAGGCTGCATTCAACTTTTCTGACCTAACCGGCGTATGAGCCCTTCGGCCCAGACCCCTGAACTCCCCTAGCCTCCCGAGCTCCTGCGAAGTGTTGCTGCTGCTGCCCGCCTGTGTTGACTCCTTTCTGCTGCCACTGCTGGCCCCCCTGTTGGTAACCCCCCGCCCTGAAACAGTTAACCAATGCATGCCTACCCCTGCACTTCGAGCACTCGTGGCGGAATCTTCAGAACTCCCGAGTGCACAACCCCTTGTTAAAGTCCCAAAAGGACTCTCCCTACACCGTCTGTCCTCTTCCAGTACCTCCCACCCTTCTCCGGGTGGGCTTCCACTGAAAGGGCCGGTACACTTTTGGGAGCCCACTGGCTGTGAAAATCGTCTTGCCCGCTCTGGACGCCCCCATAGTGTGCTGCCACAAATCTGTGTCCAGTTCCTCCCATTTCGCCTCAGGATCCCAGGACATGCGTGCTCTGAACTCCTCATCATATTGCCCCCACGCATATCCACCCCCTGTCATCTGCGCTTTCCGAAAGACATCCATGTATTTCAATAGGACCACGCAGCGCTCCGGATATTTTTCGCAGTAAACGCTTGCGTAAATTAAAAAGGCAGCTGTCCAATTCTCCACGGTCAGTGGAACCCTCGGCCGCTTGGCCAGCTCATACTCCTCTTCTTTAGAGCCTTCCTTCGCGCGTACCTCCCTATGCAACAGTTTCAGCATTTCAACATACTCTCCCTTCCAAATGCATTCTTTAGTCGCCAGCACCAAATGTGCTCCTAGCGGTTTAGTTACCCCTATATAAGGAAGCTTTTTAATCTTCAATTCTTTACTCTCCACTTTATCTTTTTTCTCGTCAATTGCTTCCTCCCCTTTATCAGCTTTCTCTGCGCTTTTGTTATCGTCAACCTTGGTCGTGCCCACCTTACTGTCTTCTTTGGTGCCCACGCCTATATCTAGCACATACTTACCCTTTCACAACCTACCTTCCTCCCCCCCTGTCCTCCTCCCCCCCTGTCCCAATTGAGACCATCCTTGGCTTCCCCCCCTTTCCTTGTGTTTTACCTGGCTCTAAGGAGGGTGCCCGTGTTGCTGCAGTCCACTTCGCCAGTGGGCCCGTGGCCGATACCGACTTTGTTGGCCTCCCCGCAGGTTCCCACGCCTGTCGTGTAACCTGTAAAACACTACGAGACACATTATTCTGTCCCCCCCACCCTTTCTTCTTCATCCCGCAATTCGCCTTCTTCAAGGCTTTCCTCATCAAAGTCTAGCTCCTCGCGCTATTCACGCATCTCCCCCTGATGTCCCCTAGTGAGCCCTTGACTCCGTGCCTCGGGGGGTGCCAACTGCACCCGCCAGTATTCCACCATACCCCTTGATTGCGTATTCCTGAGTTCCTGTGGCCCTGCGGACCGCTGAGGTCCGTCGGGTGTTGGGGCCAGCGAGACCGCCCAGGGCCTACATATGCAGGCCGCGAAGGGGTCCCCCGTTGGTAACGGGCGTGCCGCTCGAGACTCCGCCCTCCCTTCTCCTCGGCGGCAGTGAGCCGCTCCCAGCTCTGCCAAGTCCGCACCTCAATGTTGCTCCTCCGCCTGAAAAATAAATGACTCGTCTGGTGTGCCGGGCCTATGCAACCCCTCCCCTAGCTCCCTTCTCCTCTTTCTCCCTACTCCCAAAGTACTCTCTGCCCACCGACGCCCCACCTTGATCAAATCGTCCACCTCCCTATCACTGTCTCCCCCCTCCTCTCCTTCACTCCATTACAGCCCGGCGGTGACGCCTGTATATGACTCGCCCTGCCCTGCACCTGCCCCAGGGGCCCCACTACTCTGTCTTACACTGCCCTTCTTTTTACCCCCCTGCCCCCCTTTTTTCTGAGTCATACCCCTTTCCTCCAGCCCAACCGACCCTCCCTGCGCCAAATACGCATCAACCTGCCCCAGCCTGTTAAGGCCCCTCACCTCCTCATTCCAAGAGGTGAAGATATCTAACCCCTCCCATACATGGCTGCCCCCTGCCGGCTCCCATTCCCCTGGAAATTCTTCCTCCTCCCCCTCTGATTCAATGGGGACCTGTACCCCCCCAGCATCAAATCCTCCCCACGCCTTTCCCCAAGAATCCCCCTCTCCCCCAGGGTTAACTTATCCTGCCCGTGATGTTCCCAACCCGGGGCAAGCTCTTCATCTGCCAATAGGCTAAAATCCCCACATGGGGAAGCCTCTCTCTGTCCCTCCCCACCCCCAGCCTCTTGTCCTGGCCAAACCCAGGGCCCCTGCTCTCCTTCCCATTTGGGTGAGGAAGCAACACCCCACCCCCTCCCCTCTCCCTCTCCCTGCTGCCTCCGCTTCATACTGTCCCGCCGCTCCAGGGGCCTCGGACACATTGAGTCCATGCCCCGGAGCTGACTGGACCATGCCGTGCAGGTCTGCCACTGGAGCGCCTGACGCGCTCTGCCGGCCTACTCGGGCCCCACCCCCACGCACTTTCACCGGAGCCTCAGAACGCGCACGAGGCTTCGGCGCACAAGACGACCCAGGGGCCGCTCTCCGAGAATATGAGCGGCCCCGCGCACTTACCGCCCTGATCTTGGCCCTTTTGGGGGATGTGCAGGCCGTGACAGCAGCCGCCATCCCCGCCGATGCCCGCCACGGAGTGCGTGAAGCCCCAGCAGCCTCCAGCATCAACAGGTCCAGACGCCCTGCCTCGCTAAGAAGGCAGACCGCCTCCAGCACACGGTAATCCTGCATATTTAAGCCTAATTAAGCCTAAATTACGACTAACTGAAACTTTTTTGCAGTACACTACCCTGCTCCCAGCCACTAGGTCACCAAACCTAAAATGGTGGCTGGGAGCGCCCCTCAGAAGCCCTTATACTAATTGGGCTACTACTTTCCCCAGCCCAAAAACGCAAAATGGCCGTTATTTGGCCAGCCCAGCCTCTCCCAATCTGCCCAGGGGTCAGACCTCCCTGCGCTTGGCTGCCCCCCAAGCCCCCCTTTGCACGGCATCACAGGGATCTGTGCGGTATGCTCTCCTTCTCGCTGCGTTCTCCAACGCTGATTTGAATTCCGTGCTGGGTGAAGTCTTCTTTTCCTCCCAAGTCAACATCTTGTGTCTGTCTTTACTTCCGTTTATGTCTGTCGGGGTTGCCTGTCCTTTCTTTGTGTCTGCATCCGGTAGAGTCCCTTCCTGCAAAATGAAAATGGTTTCTCTGCTTTCTTTTTGAGTTGCGGCATGGGACGCCGTGTGGGATGTGGACCAGTGGTGCTGGCCAGGTAAGTCTACCCCAGTCTCAACCCCTTCATCCTGACACATCCCCATCCCAAGATTTTCATGATTGGAGAAAAGAGGAAATCGGGAAAGAAAGTCAGCGCTGCCCTGAACTTTCCCTTTTCTGTTATGAACTTCAAAGTGGACGGGGTGAAGGGAGAGGAACCAACATAGCAATCGGGGTTGTTGTCTTTGTTTCTGCTCATCCAGGTAAGAGGGGCATGGTCGGCATATAAAACAAAAGGACGACCTTCTATGTAACACCGCAGCTTCTCAATGGCCCACTTGATCACATAACACTCTTTTTCAATAACAGGATAGACCTGTTCCTGGGGAAACAACTTGCGATTGATGAAGAGGACAGGGCACTAGACTCCATCATCATTGCTTTGAGATAAGACTGCCACTGTGCCCATGTCCGAGGCATCGGTTTAGAGAATAAAGGTTTTCTCCAAATTGGGGGAGGTCAATACGGGAGTAGAGGTTATGGCTTGTTTTAAGTGTGTGAAGACTTTCAGAACCTTTGTAGACAGTTGCTGGAATTCTTGATTATTAGTGTTCTTTTTGAGTAAATCAGTTAAAGGGCCTGCTATGTTGGAGTAGTGAGGGACGAACCTTCGGTAATACCCCAGGAGACCGAGGAAGGCCCTGACTTCTCTCTTATTCTTCGGAATGGGTATATCAGTGATGGCCCTAACTTTCTCTGCTTGTGGCTCGATAAGCCCATTCCCCAATATATAACCCAGGTATTTCACCTTACTGTAGCCAACTCAGGATTTGTTTGTGTTAACATGTAAATTGGCTTTTTTTAACTCCTTGAGAACTGCATGGAGGTGTACATGGTGCCTCTCCCAGGTTTTGCTAAAAATTACTATATCATCTAGGTAAGCAAAGGAGTACCCCAGATGGTTCTTCAGAAGGAGATTCATTAACCTCTGAAAGGTTGCTCCATGCAACCCAAAGGGTTGGACGGTGTAGTGCTAGAGGCACTACAGATGATAAATTGAAATAAACCTTAGGGGGTGGAAAAGGCAGTTTTTCACAGTCCTTGTGTCTGAGGGGTACCTGCCTGTAACCTTTCGTAAGAACGGTGGTGGTTAAAAATCGTGCTTCCCCTAGTTTCTCTATAAATCGTCTATTCGGAGTAACGGATACCCTTGAAATTTGGACATGTTGTTGACTGCTCTAAAGTCAATGCAGAAGCGAATGCTTCCATCGGGTTTAAGGACCAGTACAATTAGGGAAGACTAGTTACTTGTAGAAGGCTCTTTAACACCCATTCTCAACATTTTCTCCACTTCATTCTGGATTGCTTCTCTTCGGGTAGCCAGAATGCCTAAGGTTTCTGTTTTACTATTATGTCCTCTTTGGTGATAATGGAGTGTATGGCTAAATGTGTCCTCCCTGGGAGATCGGAAAATATGGAGGAGAACGGGTCTAGCATGTGAAGGAATTCATTCTTCTGGGTATCAGATAATGACTCACTGATGGAAAGACTGTCCAATGTGTTAGGCGTTTTTCCTACTCGGCTGGTGATGTGCACCTTTTTGGGGATGGGACCTAGACACTTTTTTAAACGATTTATGTGATAGATCTGTTCCTTATTTGGTGATACCCTCAATTTATAAGTGACTTTACCAATCCATTGGGTTATCCTAAAGGGACCCTGCCATTCAGCTTTCATTTTTTTCCCAGAACTGGGAAGAAGGACTAATACCCAGTTGCCAACCTGGTATTCTCTCCACTTCTTCCCTTTATGGTATGTGGATTTCTGATGCCTCTGACCTTTCTTGAGGTTGACCTGGGCAAGGTCCCGTAATTTTCCTATTCTTGTTTTTAAATGACTAGTGTAGCCTAATAGACTACCTGTTTCTTTATCATCATTCTTTTCCCAGACTTCCTTTGTGACTCCCAATGAGGGATGTGGTTTTCTCAGAAAAAGCAACTTGAAGGAGGAGTATCCCAGCTTACTCTGCACTTGTCCTAATAGCACACACAGTGCCAGGGCCAACAACTGATCCCAGTTCTATCCTTCACTGGATAACATCTTCTTCAGGGTACGTTTGAGAGCCCATTCTATCTCTCGACTAAACTGTTGGTTTGGGAATGGTAAACGAAAGTTTTGATATGGTGGATGACCAATTGTTTGCAGATTTATTCGGTAATTGAGATACAAAAGGGGTACTCTGATCTGTTAGGATTTCCTTAGGAAATCCCATATGAGAAAAGATCTCTATCAGATGTTGGGCAATTACTTTAATAGTAGGGGTTCTTAACAGTATGGCTTCGGGGTATCAAGTGGCGTAATCAACCATCACTAGGACATATTGATACCCTTTTGTTGATTTGGGTAGGGGCCCAATGAGATCCATCCCAACACATTCAAAGGGTGTTCCGATTATAGGTATAGGTTGTAATGGGATCTGGGTAGGGTGACCAGGCGTCCCGGATTTGGCCGGACAGTCCCAGTTTTTCGCCAGCTGTCCCGGCTGATTTCAGGGAATTAAGCTCATGTCCCGGTTTTCAGAGAGGGTCGGCTGAAAACGGTGGAAGGTATCTTTTTATGTTTTGCAAAGCAGGGATAGTTAGAAGCTGCTATAAGAAAGCAATTTAATTCACAGGCATGCTATTGCCTTTAAAAATGGCATTTTATGTTTGTTCTGACTGCCTCTTATGTAATTCTCTCCTAAGGAGCACTGGCATTCTGTGCGCTGGGTTGAAGTAAACTTGTAGTCCTTCTTCTATTTTTGGGAAATGTCCCGGTTTTTGGCTTTAAAATTCTGGTCACCCTAGATCTGGGGTGGTCGGTAACGATTTTTCTTCTGACAGATCTCACACTCTTGGAAGATTTTTTTTTATTTGTGCCATTATTATGGGCCAATATAAGTGACATAACATAACCTGGGTGGTCTTCTCACAACCAGTATGGCCTGCAAGGGGATGTGACTGCGCACAGAACATTATCTGTTCTCTGAACTCTTGGGCAACTAACAACTGGGGTGAGTCATCTATTCCACTTATACGATATAAAGGACCTTTTCTGACCTGAAAGTCCGGATAGGTGATATGAGGGTTCCTTCATTTTGTATTGCACTTTGCAAGGCCTGCTGTAGGGTACAGTCATTAATTTAGGTTATCTTAAAGTTACGATCCATAACCCAAGGCTCAGGAGTTAATAAGGTGCTCTGAGGTTTTGGAGGCTCCCGTTTTCTATCTAACAGACTTTTTTGTTCTGGTGTTACCTCGTTTTTGGTCGCTAGGGATTTTAAAAACATGTCAAGGAAATGGGGATTGTCAGTCCCTAAGATAATGTCTTCAGGGAGATTTCTGAGGACCCCTACCTCGATTTCAATATTTTGTCCCTCGTTATTGGTTATAATTACCTGGGATACGGATAGGTCTTAACATCACCATGGACACATCTAATGCCCATGTATCTTTCTGGGACAATTTGGGAAGGGTGCACTAGATCCAACTGCACCACAGATTGCTTACACCCTGAATCTAAAAGGGCGGTTAACCACTTCTGATTGATCTGGAGACTCACATAATAACAGGGCCCCATCTCCTGGGTAAAGAAAATGGAGCGTGGAACGTAATTCACTTCCATGGGCTCCCCTCTGGGTTTCGTATTTTTGGAGAATCTGGCAATGTGTCCCCACCCTCCACATTCAAAGCATTGTGGTCCACTGTTGGGTGGAGGGTCCGGTTAGAAAGGTCAGGCTTTGCTGTATCATTTGGACTTCTACAGTTCTTTTTTTCATTGCAGCTTGAAAAATTCGTTTAAGGAACTTTAGACCCTGATCAAAAAAATCATGGTTGGGCCCTTGAAAAAATCATGGCCATCCCCACAGCCTGCGCCACATTTAACCTTGAATGTTGGCGGAGCCATTTCTGAGTATTTACAGGTAGTGGTCTAGATATTGTTCCAGATAGATTCGGTCCATGATCTCCTCCTTACTAGATTCTTGGGGTCTGGGCCATTTGTCGACAGCACTCTTTAATTTAAAACAAAAAAGTTTTCAGAGTGTCTCCATAAGTTCCTCTCTCTCTCCGAAACCCTATCCTATAGGTCTCTTCATCAACACCTAAGCGGTCCAAAATAATTTTCTTGATTTCACTATATGGGGTATCTCCCTTGGCACTGGCAGTGTGATATGCGGTTTGTGCTTCTCCTGTTAACAGAGGGGCTAAATAAAAGGGTCATCATTCAATGGGCTAGGCACAGGCACGAGCAGCTCTTTCAAAGTTTAATAGAAAGGCGTCTGGATCATCCCCTGGGGTCAGTTTTTGGAGCGAGATGGTAAGTCCGACAGTAGTCCCTCTACCCTGGGCAATCCCTGCTGTTAGCTGAAGCTGGTTTTACGACACTTTACATACGTTTTTCCCCCCATGGGCTTTTAGTGTATCACAGAAGACCCCTTGGTTGGTTTCTGTACTTGAGATGCAGCGTTCCAAAGCCTACTCAAATTCACGCTGTCCTTCAGTAAGTTGTTTCCATCTTATATCAGATGAAACCTGTGACGCACCTGTGTCAGCCACGCTTATGCAGGAGCTTGGCGGGGCGAAGCGTCCTGCCTGCGGCTGTCTCGATCTGAAGATTGCTCCCAGTGTTGTTCTCTGGATACTGAAGCCAGAGTCTGACAGCGGGTCCATGTAGGCTTTTCACAGCGTCGCGGGGATCTGCGGGGTTTGTTCTCTCTCTCTCAGCGTTTTTCGCCGCTGATTCGGATTCTGTGCTTGGTGAAGTCTCCTCCTCCTTCCGGGTCGACATCCCGAGTCTGTCTTTAATTCCTTTAATGTCCGTTGGGGTTGCCTGTCTTTGTCCTTCCTTTGTTTCTGCATCCGTTGGAGCTGCTTCCTGCAAAATGAAAATGATTTTTGTGCTTACTTTTTCAGGTGCAGTGCGGGACACGGTGCCGGACGTGGACCGGTGGTGCAGTCTAGGTAAGCAGTGACAGCTGCCAGATATGCGGGGTGATGGGGCAGGCAAGTGAGTGCATGCACGGACAAAACTAAATTCATGGCGATATGCAATACATTATTGTTTTAAAGTTAAAATGTTTGGGCCCAATTCACAAAGGTAAACTGAGACAAAAGTCTAACTTTACGACTATCAGTATTCACAAAGGGGGCATTTACGAGTAGTAAAGTTAGACTTTTGTCTCAGTTTAACTTACGTTTCAGTCTTAAGTTTAACTGAGACTATACTTTGGTGTCAGCTAAACTTAAGACCAAAACTTAGGTTAAACTGAGTCAAAAGTCTAACTTTACTACTTGTAAATGCCCTTTGTGAATACCGAAGGTCGTAAAGTTGGACTTTTGCCTCAGTTTACCTTTCTGAATTGGGCCCTTTAACTTTAAAACAGTAATGTAATGCATGTTGGCAATTTGGGGAATACATACACACAAAAAATACATTTAAAAAAAAGAAAATAAGTGACTTACTTGGCTGCACATCTTCGCTCCATTCCTGATCTTCTTCTCTCTTTCAGCATTGGCCTAGCCAGCTCCCTTAACCAATCCTGGTGGTGCTCTCATGCTATTAACCAGCATGAGAGCAGAGTCAGGATTGGAATGAGTGGGCTGGCTGGATGCTCCTTCAGGCCCTGGAGGCCTGTGCTTGGTCTCCTCCCAGCTGTTAGCACAGCTGGGTGGAGGGCTTCAAAGCACGCATGTCACTTTGGCCGGCGTAAGACAGCCCGCCTAAGTGACATGCGCACTTTAAAGTGTCTAGTCAGCCACTGCTCCTGTCCTCTGCTGCCAATCGACAGCAGAGGACAAGAGGACAATCCCCGCATGCTTCTAAGCTAAGAGCGGGCTGGTTGTTGCAGTGCACACAAAGGTAAAAATAAAATAGCAATGAAATCTTTTAATTGCCTTTCTTATTTTTTCCTGCGCTGCTCGCAGCGAGCAACGCTTCCCCGCCCGCATGAAGAAACCACCGCTGCAGGTAAATCTAGCCTTGTCTCAACCCCTTCGTCCTGACACTCGTGTAAGAAAATTAAATATTGTAAAAATTGATCAAGCAGAATTTAAAATTGGTAGTATAAAAGATAATTAACACTTGCCTGGACACCAATTTTCCGGGACACATTCACCAGCACCTGCACTTTATCTATTTTCCTTAGAAGAAGCAACCTGTGGTCAATGGTGCTCAAACAATTTTCAGAGTGGGGGTACTGCCATCAGTGGTAAGTCAGTGAATTCAGAGGGACTGTTACAAATCCAAGTGTCACCCAAAAATATGTGTGGCAAATAAGCCATGCCTATTTAGTAGGAGAGTGATATGGTAATAGTATGTGTCCAATGGTGAATTTTGGAGCACATTGTCCCAAATGTACGATTAAAGCATGGTGTGGTATGGTAGGATATTGTCATTTACAAAGTGAACATATTCCATTGAAATGGCTACTAAATTTGTATGAGGCATGCAATATTACTACTAAACCTATATGGCACACAAACTATAGTGTGTGGAAATCGGGTTTCAGCTCATATGTACGATTTGCAAATCACACAGGTAAACCTTCTTGTTTTTTTTATCCTATTAAATTCTTTGTTTGCATCACACTTCAGAATTACATAAAATGTGCCTTATTTGTAATGTCTTTGCTGCTTATATATTTATAATATTTATAAATATTCATTTGCAAGTATTTGAACGTTGTTGTGTGTTAGGAGTGCAAAAACAACAATTGATGGACAGAATGCAGAACAATGTCATACATTCACCCCAGTACAGAGATCTGGGCCTAAATCCATCGTTTTTTTGCTCACCGTGCCATTCCAGTTTGAACCCAGCCATATGCAAATCAGTCTTGACCCAGCGTCCAATGGGAACAGTCCAGCCCGAACTGCCAGGCCAGGTCCTCCATGGACTGGAAACAAGCATCCTAGGACCGGTTTTGGGGTTTCACCCCTCATCAGGATAGCTTGACTCCAGTGGCATGGAGAGCACGGGACCCACGTCTGGGCATACCCGTCCCACTCGGGGTGACAAATGCAAAAACAACAATTGATGGACAGTTGTGTGTTAGGAAACATTTGAAATCCTACAGCCTTTGCTTTCAAATTCCCTATCCCACAGCAGAATTGTGATTTATTTCATGTTCCATAATCCTCTCCCATTGCAGTAAGAGAAAGAAAAGTGAACACCATTCTCCATGATAAAAAGACAAAGCAGCAGTTTGTCAGACAACCCTGACTGACATTTGGCCTCTGTCTTTGAACACACAACAAATGTGACAAAAGAAAAAAAAACAATTTAAAGGTCTCTCTATTGCTTGTTCACCTTCTGAACACCAGCATGGTTTTTTTGGGGCTGCTGCAGAACCTCCTCCCCCCCTACTCCAGGCTGTGAGGGGTGCTTTCTTATTTTCACTTCCAGCTGGGATCAAAACAAAGACCTGATTTAAAGAGCCGTCAGCCCTTCTTTCATCCTGGCTGGGAGCTATCTGGAGCCTAACACATAGATGCAGAAGGGAAACAACGTACACAGCTTCTGATCACTTCACAACTACTGAAGCAAATCTATTATTTAGAGGAACATTTATGACTTTGTTGAACCCTTGTATGTAAAAAATATGTATGCCTTGTGAAAATGCCAGATGTATCAGTCTGTAGGAGTAATTACACAAATGTTGATAAAATAGACATTGATTTTATGTAATTATTTTAGAGGGCTACTTATCCCAATGTAGGGTGTCAGAGCACTTTACGTTACATACATACACACACATCCCTTCACACAGACACAGTCAAAATACAAGAGTGTAAATCAATGTAAAGGAAAAGTTACATAAGACAATGAGGTTTAGAGGTGTAGGAGTCACAAACCGTCCGTACTAGTAGGTATTATATGTTAAGAGTGCATGGTAGGGAGAAACACAAAGTCAGAATTTAAAACATGGTTGGGGTTGTCTGTACTATTAAGACCGTATTATTACCCAAAGAACCCTTTTAGAACCTTACAAGTCCGTCAGATCTTGGGGGAAAAAATAAGTATCTAAAACCATGCAGTCTGCAGTGCTGAATTTGAGTTAGTGGTTGTAGGTGGGGACTTCCTGCACTCCTTTTTGGGGCCCACTACTTATTTTCCCATCATTTGACTTTTACCCAGAACAAGAGTGAGAAAGGCAGAAAACAGGGAAAGAGAGAGAATGACAGCAAATAGTAAGCAAGGGAGAAAGCTGGGATGAAACTGTACCTGTAAGAGTGATACAAAGGGACTGTGAGTGTGTGGTGGTGGAACGAGACATGAGGTGGAATTTAGAAAACAGCATTGGTACTGGGCAGCCCCAACATTCGACAGCATCGGCCGAGGAATTCTGAGAAAATTCTTGGGCACCAGCACTTCTTATTTTACAAATTAAGCACTGGCCGTTTGTATGCAGCTCATAGGTCACTGTGCTGTATTGGGATGATTGCACATATAAACTGCAAGTAACAAAAGTATTTCTATCAAAAGCAGTAATCCACTTACCTATCTAAGTAAAGCGTAAGTCTGTGATATGCGCGTTACACAATGTACTTAGCAGCAGGCATATTAACCCTCTATGCTACTTTATGCATAGGCGCTGGAAGTAGGGGTGCTGCAGCACCCCCAGCATAAACGTGCTGGAGTGCAGAAGGTGAATGACTAATAAAGATTCCTTTACATTTAGTATTTATCTTATCACATTTCTATGTTCAAAGACAGAGGTCAAATGTCAGGCTGTGTCTTCTCTCAAATTGCTTCTTATTCTTTTAACATGTAGATTGGTGTATATTTTTCTTTCTCTGGCTGCAAAGAAAGGAGATTTAACTATCTGACAACCTTGCTGATGTGAAAGTAAAGGCTGTGGGATGGCAGCTTTTTTGTAACACACAACAGCATTTACATGCCTGTAAATGAACTGTATAAATATTTCAAAATATATCAGTTAGGAAATCACAAATGAAGCACATTTTTGTCATTCTGAAGAGTGATGGAAAGGAAGATTTTAATAGGACCAAAACAAATTAAGACATATTACTTGGTGATGTAAACATGATAGATATTTGCTGAAACCCAATGTCCTTACTTTATCGTTTGTCCCCTTAATAGTTTTACCAGTAAAACAGCATGTCAATGCAAATTTTGCAGGTGTTGGTGTGTGTCATGACCTGGGCACAAGGGCACTAGGACCCTGTACCCGACTGGTGGGGAAGGGGTGAGAACCGGACACCACTTCCGGTCAGGGGAGTGGGGAGGAAGGCAGATCAGGAGGGGAGAAGAAGCGAGTGGACGTGTGGTCCGTGCAGCAGCAGAGAGCAAACCAATAAAGCATATACAAACCCTCGTACCTGACTCCTGTGAGTGCCTGGGATCGGAGACACGACAACTGGCGATGACGGTGTGGATATAGACGACGACGCGTGTATCCAGGTCCCTCGGGAGTGAGAAACGGAGCCAGGAGCCCACCCAGGTCCGAGTGAGGGAGAAGAAGAAACGGTGCGGGAGCCCACCCCGGCCGAAGAAGAAACGGCGCGGGAGCCCCCCCGGCCGCACCAGAAAGGCGGTAAGAGGCCCCCCGACCTGCCCGGTACTGATCAACAAGCTGCCCGCAACTCAAAGCCCGCGTGCGAGCAAATTAAACGAAGTCTCGCACGAGGACAGCAGCCATCTTAAGGACAGGCAAAAGAGGCCAATCAGCGTTGCGGAAGGCCCAGCGGCCATTTTGAAGTCAGGCGGAGGCACGAAAGGACCCGCGATCTCGCGAGATTTGGGCGGCCATTTTAGAATCAGGCAAAATAAGCCAATAAGAAGCACGAGAGGCCCGGCGGCCATTTTAAAGTCAGGAAACAAAGAGAAAATAACAGAAAAGCTGCGCAAAAGAAGAAATTAAGAGAAACAACAAAGATAAAAAGGAATAAATAAGATATAAGACAAGAAGAAACAAAAGAAAAGGGACAAATAGATAAGGAATAGAAACTAGCACAGTGGTACCAAGGAAACGAAGTACGCCATAGCGCCAGTGCTGCACGCCAACAATGGCTGATCAAGCAAATGACAAAACCAGCACGCAAGCAATATTCCGCAGACCCCTTCCATTCAACTTATCTGAACCACAGATAGGTATCAGATGGGAACGATGGATTCGCAAGTTCGAAAGGTACACGCGCGCCACAGATGTGGCGGAGACCAAGCAGATAGATCTATTCTTAAACCTCATAGGGGACGAAGTAGAAGACCTGCTAGTGACATTCCCTGAAGACCAAACGGCAACATACAAGGGACTAATAAAGTGCCTTTCAGACAAGTTTGACCCGCAAAGAAACATTGATTTTGAGAGATACACCTTCAACATCGCATACCAGCAAGCAGAGGAGTCCCTTGACGACTTTGCAACACGACTACGCAAATTGGTCACGCACTGCGAGTTCGAAAAGTTCGACAACGAACAGGCAATTCGACTGCGAATCATTGAAGGATGTCGGTCTGTGGAGTTCCGCACATGAATCCTGAAAGAACCGACCTCGCTAGAAAAAATTCTGACCATGGCCCGGGCAGAAGCGAGAGCCACCACGCACGCCAAACAGATGGAACTGGAAAAAGACAGACGAATAGAACAAGCCAACCACATGGTCGGAAGCAATCGCGTGAACACCCGGAAGAAAGAAAGCAATGAGCAACTGCCAAGAAAACCACATGAAAGAACATGCTACAGATGCGGGCTCGAGTTTCCACACGTCGGTGCCTGCCCGGCAATGAGTCAGACATGCAGAAAATGCAACAGGAACAACCATTTCGCAAGCGCCTGCATGGGCACACAATTCAACAGTGAAAGAGGACGACTTGGAAGACCACGGATGACAACAAACAGATATGCCAGGCACATGGAAACGGCGAATCGCAGCTCTTCAGCTGAGTTGGACGGAGAAGCAGTGCAAGAGAACGTGGGACGACTATACCTGATGTCCGACGTCGCTCCTGCAGAAGAAGCAGAAGAGCGAGAAAGCATTCATCTAATAGAGAAACATCAAGTAAAAAAAATGGCGACCGTAGACATAGATGTGGGAAAACACAACACACGATTCGTGCTAGATAGTGGCGCCACATGCAACATAATGTGTGTATCAGAATATGAAAAGATGAAAACAAAACCAACGCTAATGCCATCCACTGTTGACGTATTCACCTGGGGATCAAAGAAACCAGTGCTCAACATGGGGAAGTTTACAGAGACACTGATATACAAAGACCGATCAAGCAAGGAAGACATACATGTACTGAAGGGCGGCATTCCAGCACCATGTCTACTGAGCAACGTCACGGCGCAGGTGATGGGTCTCCTCGCAATGACATACCACATGTCAGAGAAAAAGAACATCCTGCGAGACCATCCAGGAATACTACAAGGACTAGGAAAACTAAAAGGACGGCAAATAACACTGCACATCAATGAAGCAGTAAAACCCATAGCTCAACATCACCGACGAGTGCCGATACACCTGCAGCCACAGGTAGAGGAGGAAATACAAAGCCTGTTGAGCCAAGACATTATAGAGCCTGCAGACGGGCCTACCCCATGGGTGTCACCAATAGTGGCAGTCCCAAAGAAGAACACATCCAAGATTCGCATATGTGTCGACATGAGGATACCAAACACAGCAATTGAAAGGGAAAGACACCCTGGGCCGCACCTAAATGACATGATCAGCTGCCTCACTGGCGCCTGCTGATTTTCAAAGCTGGACCTGTGCAAAGGGTATCATCAGCTGGAGCTTGACCCACAATCAAGGTACATTACCACATTCTCCACACACATGGGTCTATTTCGCTACAAGCGACTGAGTTTTGGCATCTCGTCGGCCGCAGAGATATTTCAAGAAACAATACGGCACGTCATAAGGCCAGTAAAGAACAGCCTCAATTACAGTGATGACATTCTGGTGTTTGGTCGATCAGATGAAGAGCATGACAGAGCGTTGCGGGACGTATGTTCACATCTGGAACAAGCAGGTCTAACGCTAAATGAAGCCAAGTGCGAAATAGGGAGAAATGAACTGGTATTTTTTGGACACATCTTCTCTAAAAAGGGATGCGACCAGACCACAGCAAAGTGGAGACGCTGGAAAAAGCGAGTCCTCCGGCCGACGTTGCAGAAGTGAGGTCATTCCTTGGGCTTGCCAGCTACTGCGCTAGATACATAAAAGACTTTGCCACAGTGAGCACACCACTTAGGGAATTAACGAAGCAAGGCCAGACCTTCATGTGGACACAAGAATGCAACAAGGCGTTTGAGGCCATCAGACATGCGGTGATAGCGGTGGACCATCTTGCCTACTTCGATCCACTGCTGTGCACGGAACTGACGGTGGACGCCAGCCCGGTAGGACTAGGAGCGATCCTAGCACAACACATGCCAGGCAAAGATTCTCCAAGAAAGATCGTGGCATATGCAAGCAAAAGCCTGTCCGACATTGAGAGGGCATACTCGCAGCCAGAAAAAGAAAGCCTCACAGTAGTATGGGCGTGTGAGCACTATCACATGTTCATCTACGGGAAACCGTTCACTATCATAACAGACCATCAGGCCCTAGTGACAATCTATGGAAATCCAAATGCGAAAATACCACCTCGCATCGAGCGCTGGGGCATAAGACTGATGGACTATAACTTCAAGATCGTGCACAAACCAGGGAAAGAACATAACCCGGCGGACTACATGTCGCGGCATCCTCTACCACAGAGAACTAAGGACACATCAATAGCGGAGGAATATCTGAACTTTGTACTGAAACAAAACACTCCGGCATCGATAACTATAGCAGAACTGGAGCAAGAAACAGAGAGGGATGCCACGATGCAGGCGGTAAAAATGGTAACAAGACAGCAAAGATGGAGACACGTCAACAACAACAGCATCATGGAAGAAGGAGTGAACAAGGAGGAAATGCTGGCGTTCAAGAAGGTTCATGAAGAACTATCAGAGACCGTGAATGGAATAATAATGAGAGGAACAAGAATAGTGATGCCAAGGGTCTTGCGCAGACAGACTGTAAACTTGGCACACGAATCACACAGAGGCATGGTTGCGACAAAGAAACTGCTACGGGAGAAAGTGTGGTTCCCTGGGCTGGACAATATGGTGGAGACCATCGTCACAAATTGCCACATCTGCCAAACGACAGGGCAGCCAGCAAAACCAGAACCACTACAAATGTCAGAGCTCCCGCGGGCAGAGTGGACGGAACTGGCCGCAGACTTCTACGGACCTCTAGAAACGGGCAACTACTTGCTCGTGATCATTGATGAATACTCAAGATTTCCCATCGTGCGACAAGTCTCGTCAACATCAGCAAGTGCAACATTGCCAATACTGGATGACATACTCGCAGCCTGGGGTTCCCCACAAACACTAAAGACAGATAATGGCCCGCCATTCTCAGGGGAAGAATTTCGAAAGTTTATGGACTATCTAGGTATTCATTACAGGAAAATAACACCTCTGTGGCCACAAGCAAATGGCATGGTGGAACGATTCATGGGAAACATAAAAAAGGCCGTCCAAAGAGCAAAGCTGGCACAGATATCAATAGGCCAGGCCCTTTGTCAAGTACTGAGAGACTATCGAAACACCCCTCACATCTCCACGGGACGGTGCCCTCCTGAGCTGGTGCTAGGCAGAACAAGCAGGACAAGGCTACCACAGCTGGAAGCAACAGCAACACCAGAACACAGCAGCATTGCTGTCAGAGACCAAGAGGCCAAGGAGAAAATGAAGGCGTATGCCGACGCCAGGAGACATGCCACTCCAGCGCACCTCAAGCAAGGGGATGTCGTGGTGGTACGCCAGCGGCAGCTGAAAAAATTGGACAGCCCATTCTCAAAGGAACCATTAACGGTGACACAGGTGAAAGGGCCCATGATAACAGCAACAGCAGGCCCGTACCGGATAACACGGAACAGCTCTCACTTCAAGGAGCTAAAGAACATGGAGGAAGATGGAGGAAACACAGCAGCAGGAGACAAAGGCACAGACGAGAGACCGGATGAGGACTGGCAGAAAGACAAGGGAGAGACATATCAAAGAAGAGAATGCAAAAGAGCAAAAAGACTGATTGAAGAAATGTAACGATGAAGACAACGACACGTCTTTGGACACACCTCTCTCTCTCTCTCTCTTTTTTCTCTCTTTCTTTTTCTATCTCTCTCTACAGCTCTTTATCACTCACCACCCTCTTCTGTCATTTTCCTGCAACGAAAGGGGAGATGTCATGACCTGGGCACAAGGGCACTAGGACCCTGTACCCGGCTGGTGGGGAAGGGGTGAGAACCGGACACCACTTCCGGTCAGGGGAGTGGGGAGGAAGGCAGACCAGGAGGGGAGAAGAAGCGAGTGGACGTGTGGTCCGTGCAGCAGCAGAGAGCAAACCAATAAAGCATATACAAACCCTCGTACCTGACTCCTGTGAGTGCCTGGGATCAGAGACACGACAGTGGGAAATGTGCTGTCTGTAATTGACAGTGTGCTACCACGTCATGGTTTAGTCATATATTTGAAACAGAGTGCTTCAAAATGCACTACCGACTCCATACTACACCTTTACCACTTTCCTGCTGAATTGGTGTGCATAGCTTATTCGCTATATTTATTCTTTGTGCCACGCTTGGATTTTTCACAATCCCTATGACGTAATTGATGTAACATTGATGACAGTGCCTCCACTCCAAAAATTGTTCCAGCATCACTGACATTATGAGTCAAAAGTGTGAATAGACAAAGCACAGCAGTCTCTAGGAAGTGCATTAACCACCAGAGATATATTTCCATTATCATACCATAAACATTGCTGGGCACACAAAGATCGCTACATCGGGTGCCATAACCCATCAGATATTTTAGAGCCCAATTAAGTTAGACAGTAGAGATTTACTTGCGCATTTTTTCCTATTGCCAATTTATTTCCATCAGTTTCAAATTAAAAAAAGCACAAATGGATAAGTTGACTGTAAAACTCCGCTTTTCGTGACTCCGCACCTTGTGACTCCGCCTCCTTTCCGCTGCAACACCTTGGACCACAAATTTACAGGTGCATGGAGTCAATTCTTTCCATTTCCAACAACAACGGCCTTGTTCTTAGAGCTAACGCAATAGAACCGGGCCCCTTGGTGACCAGCTATACTCGATACGTAACTATACCAACCAACAGCATAATTATTATCTATGCCATATGCAAATACGTGAATTTGCAACTGTGAGTGCAAGCAGGTGCCTAATTTCAAGGGTTGTCATGCAGGAATAAGATAGAAGGCGGTGTCGTTTCACTCCGGTCATCGCAATTAGACAGAGAAAAAATACCGCAGCATTTCTCTCTCCATGGTAACCATTTGAGGCCATCTCGTTTCGGCGAGAGGGGCGAAATCAGCTCCCCACCCCGCACCCTCCCCCTTCCGAGTCTGGCTTGATACGGAGGTATCTCTCCCCTGATTGCGCCGTCTCCCCCACCGTCCCCGGCCTCCTCACACATCGCACATCAGGCGCCCAACAGCTGGCGGGAGATTAATTAAAAGCTGCAGGTGGCACGCCACAAAAGGATGTGGAGGGAGGGAGCGGAGACTTCTGCGAATCACACCTCGCCCACATCATTAGTTTTACAGTGGGCACAGCACGGGTGGCAGCGGCGGGGACGGCGGCTTCAAACCAGCTGCCCGCGTGGCACGGCCGGAGGTGGCGAAACGACGCTGCTGAGCCTCGGACTGCGCATGCTCGACGCCAGCACTGGCCACCTCTGATGCTTGGGCCAGGATCAGAGGGCTGAGCAATGAGTTTTAGAAGCACAAAGTGAAAGGATCCTCACAAAACCGGTCAACAGTAAATAGCAGCACAATTATAGACAATATAAAACGATCGGAATTTAATTATGTGGGAGAATTTCCACTGTCCGCGTCCATGATTTCTTTTCATTTGAGTAAAAACTTTTTGGCACAACCGTTTCTATTGGCACGGGTCTGAATGATTCATCCACTGTGCTTACTGCAGGCATAGGAAAGCGGAACCTGCTAGAACGAGGATGGGGTACACTAGCATAACGAAACTTGAGGGGGCCCCCTGAAAACTACATGGAGCCCCCTCCCCCCTCCTCCCGTCTCAGTCGTGAGCTGTCA
This sequence comes from Calotriton arnoldi, assembly GCA_963921515.1. Taxonomy (NCBI): domain Eukaryota; kingdom Metazoa; phylum Chordata; class Amphibia; order Caudata; family Salamandridae; genus Calotriton; species Calotriton arnoldi. The sequence goes on from CAWUFW010017890.1 coordinate 38,133, forward strand.
CGCCAGGGTAGTGTGCTGAGAGGGCCACCTGGAGCTCTGGGACCCCCCAGCCCCTCCCCCCCGCACCGCAGGGCCTGCGAGGGCCTTTGTTACGCCACTGTTGAGGTGGCGGCGGCGGGTAATAAGCAAGGCCTAAAGAGATGAATGTTCTTAAAATGGTGGTGGTGGTGTGTGTGTGTGTATGTATGGCCACAGACCTTCCTTCTGTAGAAGTGGATTGAGTAGGCACTTTTTTCTGTGGTGTCGGCTGGACAGCACTGTGGACCTTTGGCCAGCCTAGTCCGCATATGTCCCAGCACTGGGCACAGGATTCCTTCTGTCAATCAAGCCTATTAAGCTGCCTATTGAATCAACCTTTATAAGTCCCTGCCAGGAATTTCTTTAGAACCCTCATATTCAAGACTATATTTGCATCTGCCCTGGAGATTCGTGGTATTTGATCAGGAGGCGGCCTTGACAAATCAGCATGGGAGTCTACCTCTTCCACCAGCCCTTCTTTGTTAGAGATATTATCCATTCCCTTGAGATCAGTTACCTTCAGAAACACCAGCAGCTGGACTGGTTCATATTAGACCCCTATGGCGCTTTGTTGACTCAAAAGGTACTGATTGGACATTTGAGCGATTCCTTGATAACCCTTGTCCACTTAGGGTCTAATTATGAGTCTGGCGGTCCACAACTGCCAGACTTGTGTTGGTGCAGTGGTGGCGGTCTTCCGACTGCCCTATTACAATTTGGGTGGTCAGACCGCCATTGATTCACCGCAGCATATAGGGAACCGCCATTCTCTGGCGATGTTGCGTTGGTCAGGAGACCGCAATATGCTTGGCGGGACCGCCACAGTCCCGCCAAGCCTATTACGAGTTTCCTCTCCCCCACAGTTTTCATGGCGGTTCCTCCTCCATGAAAACCGTGGTGGAGAGGAAATAAAGTGGGCCATACAGGGCCCCCTTGTGCCTCTGCACCATAGGGTGCATGGGGGGGCACAACATGCCCCCCCCCGTATGCATGCATTATAGTCCTTGCCGTGCAGGAACTGTTTTTGGCGTTCCCATTGTGGTGCCCATTTTCAAGGCACTGCCATGTGAACGTACAAAAAAAGCCTGCCAGACTCAAGAAATACTTGTAATCTGGCAGGCAGCCCAACCAAGGGTTTGGCGGGCGGGGCGGCCCTGGCACCGCACCACCAAAGTCGTAATGAGGCCCTTAATGTTGAGTCATGCACCAGGTCAGATGTTTATGCTGTTTCAGGAAGACGGCAAAAAGGGAATCATTTTATGGCAAGAAATGAGTCTAGCGTTATGCATACCTCTTCATTGCTCCTCATCTGCACAACTCATTAAAGAGCAAATCATAACAGCCTAGCAACCATGGAATGAGAATCCTTTTTCCAGCTAAATAACAACCCTGCTGTAATAAGGCCAGCAGTACTCTAGTCGAAAAATGGCACAAAACGAGTAATTTTCAAGACAAGAGTCCAAGCTTGCTAAAGTTTGCCCAGAGATCTGACCAGACGGACTCTCACTTGAAAACTCAGAGGGGAAAATGAAAGGCTAGATCGACTTTCATGGAATAGAGCAGATTCACCTTTCAGAGACATCAAAAAAGTGCAACTGGTTGCTTACCTGGTGGAAAACAGGGTAGGGCACAGCTGGGCACATCTCCCGTCTGACTGCCTGAGGGGCAGAGGATCTATTTGTTAATTCTGAGCAGTAAGGTTGTAAAAGGCAACCAACCTGTTGAACCAAGGTGCTTCACTGCCAGCACTGGGAACACTACAAAACTCATAAATGAAAACTAGACTTCCCATCCGCTTTGGAGCTGGACCATTGGGCCTTCTGTCAGGACACACAGAGAAGTAAAGAACTTCTGTGCATCAGGAGAGAGGGACCGGAGTGCTCACAACACTGAACCACTGTGCCACCGAGCAGAATTTCTGTTAAGAAAAGAAGAGCAGCCTTATCGCGGACCTCATATTCCTCACTAAAGATGTGTGTTCCATTGATCCTCTGCAGACACCGTTGCCATCTTGACTTCTGCTCATTGACCAGTCTCATGTGTGTTCAGACACTGGCTGGGTCCAAGTAGTACACTGCATCCATCAGTCCTGCTCACTTCTTTGTTTAAAGATGAGAATCTTTTACTAAGGGAATAAGAGTTCTTTTTGGGTCCTGGCTTGGTGTATTCCATTTTGAGACTTTAGCTTTGTTACATTTGTAATGTCATGCTGAATTGCACTGACTAAACGTTACTTACTGTTTTAATTTTAATGTATTAATTAATGATGTACAAACCTATTAGGGTTGCAAATGTAGCAATTTGCAAAAAAATAATTTTTACAACAACAAAATAGGTTTTTACTATGCATTAGGTACATATTAGGAGTCTGTAAACTTTTACCGACTCATAAAATATGAATTCAAATGGATTCTGATTCGCAATTGGCAAGGGGCATGTTTTAAGTGTCCCTTCCAAATTGTGAATCAGTGTGTGATTTACCAATGTTTTGCAACCCTAATACTGTGGCAAGACATTGAAAAACTACTGACTACAGAGTTGTGGTGTTAATGCATTTGCAAAAGGGAAGGAGACCCTTTCCCCTATGTGAATTAAACAAAAAGTTTGTCACAGAGTAGGCACTGGTCTAGAGGACCTCTTCTAATTCTCAAACTTTTCAAAACAAATATTTTTTTACAAAGTCCTGTTTCCGTTAAGGAAATCGGGCAGCATTTTAAAAGAAAAGCTTACTGTATTTATTAATCCGATCACAGACGTGGTGATCTTTTGATACCTGACAGGCCACGATCCCTGTGATGGCATCCAATCAGAGGAAGATCCAATGTGCAAACTGTCTCTTATTCATGAGGTGAATTGGTTTATGACCCTCTCCACATTCGAATTTTGCAAACAGACCTGACCTGTTAGTACATTGTAGGTTCGCAAAATTCAAAACTGGTCATGAAAACACTGGTTACACTTTATGACCAGTATTTTGCTACAAGTGTTTAGTACATCAGGTCCTCCATTGCTCATTAAATGCACCTGTCCCTCATCCGCACTCCATCTCTGCCCTCAGAATCTTACCAAAAGATCACCACTAGAACTATTGCTTATTGATGGTGCTGGCTTCACTTACCTTCAGTGGTGGCCGGCACAGGTAAGAGAAGTAGAGGGAGGGAGGGTGGGGGGAGGGGAAAACAACAGACAATGGGGTAGGTAAAATAAAATTAAAAAAATAATAAAACCACTTACTTTGCGCTCGCCGCATCGCCGAGTCTTTAGTGAGTGAATCTCGAGCTCTGACCAAGCATCTCACATAGTGGCTACCACTACACATCCTGCTCGAGAACTACCCTCCTTTGGGGCCACCCACTACCATGGGACACCCCTGGGTTGCTCACCTCCCCACCAGTTAACCTGGGGGGGCCTGCCGGACACACAACTCTACCAAACCCTCCTCCCACCGTGGGAAAAGTTTCTTGGGGTCCCCCACCATGGCAACCCCTGGGGTGTTACTACCCGGGGTAAAGAAACCTCCTGCCCCACTCTTCCAGTGGTTTTGCACTGCGCCAATGGCAAGAAACTTTCAGCGGGGGAAGGATATCTGGGGCCCCTTCTGTGGAAACCCTCCCTGCCCTTAAAAAGCGCCGGAATCTCCCAGGACCCCCTACCTCTCCTGTCCCCCCAAAGTCCAATCCACCCCTACACCCCCACCTGTGATGTAGGTATCAGTTGCTCTCCCTATCTCTTGAGATGACACCCTCCTCATGCAGGTGTAGTGCGTGTAGTGTTAGGGTTCAAAGGTGTACAATATGGCTTAGTACACTTGTATGCAATCATTTCCTGGAAAGCACCATCCCGCTATCACATGATAATCAACATAACTCAGTCACATCAATACAGTTTACATTTAAACCATAATATCTTCACATGACATATATGTGCGCGGGGCTTTTCTTTTCCATACCTTTAGTTCACATAACCAAAACTTTGAACCCTTCCCAGAGCCTTGTGCTCTTCCATTTGCTCATTACTGCATAGGTAATGTGTGGCAAAACTGGACTTATCAAATGCTATAAATGCGTTCCAGAATGGGATACTATGTATCCCGCCGCTAGACACCAATGTTGGAAAACGAGGCAGTATCTGTGAGGCCTGCACAAATAACATGTCACATTTATCCTTCACTGGGAACCAAACACCCTATTGTAGCGCTTGACTCTCAGAGGGTAGCGTTGCAGAGCAGTCTTAGGCTTACTCAAGGGAGGTGGTGTGGGCTAGTATTCGCCATTTACAAGTCCGCAGAAATAACACTCAATAATTGATTGTCCAGTCTGTACTTTGCTTTATAAAAGGAAGAGTACATTTATTAAACACACACACTACTCAATACTATGCACCAATTTACAAATATACATAAGCTGTTGGAATTACTTTGTGACATTGCACCCCCAATCCACCCCTCCCGCAGGGGGGGTGGGGTCTAGTACCACCACTCCCATGTATGCACATCATATTGCCCCCTAATGCAGTGGGTTGACACAACCTGGAGCGAGGGCCTTGCCCACTGGCACCATCCCAGTGGCGACCCACCCCATTATGTCAACAAGCTTTAAAATGGGCAAACCTGCCATGGTGACACATAACCCTGACTGAGCATCTCATACTGACCATACAGTATACACCTCTACATCTTAGGGGCTAACAGTCTGGGTTGTTCTTCACCTAACGCAGCAGCAAGAATACATGTTTAGAGATCACTTTAAATGAGGTACTGATCATAGCTGATAACAGTTGTAAAGCATTGCAATCACAGCCCCTTAAAGGCATCACAGTTATAATCACAGGATCAAGCAGATACAGCCAGACACCCTAGCAGGAATGTCCAGCAAACTAACCCCACTTTTGCTTATGACTCCACCTTACACCGGTACTTCACATAACACATGTGACTTTCAGTCCCTCTAAAAGAAATAACTTTGGTAAATGCACTTCTCGTGCAATTGCACCTCTTGACCTCCAGGGGATGCCCTTCTCCAGACATCCCCAGCCCAGATATCAATACCTTGAGACAGTCCCTAATGCACCGCCAGCTGCAGAACCAAAGTTCCAACCCCGGGATGTTGATGACTGCTGGCTGAGTCCTTGAGGGGTTGTTTCTTTTAATTCCCCTAGCGACTTAGGTCGGGGACTTCTCCTCTTTGTGCTGGGGGAGTCTGCTTTGCTCCTGCAGCTCCCCCTGCACCTTGGCACACACCTGGTGGTGACACCCTCCTCCGGGGGCCACCACACGCCGAGGACGATCCGCTTTTCCTTGCAGGCCGGTCCAGGCCTGCAAAGCTTTATGGGGCGATTCGCTCCAGCCCACGCATATTATAGCAGCGGCTCCCCCGCTGCTCCGGGTAGATCCGCGCTGCACCGCTGGCGGCCTCACGCCGCGTCGTCATGCCTCGGTGGGGGGCCCGGTCCCACCTGGACCCCAGGTGAGTTATGCAGCTCAGGGAGCCCACCCCCGGCTGCTCTTCGGGGGCCCGGTCCCACCCGGGCCCCTCGCACCTCCTCCTGGCCATGTGTTGGAGAGCCACCTGGGGAGCCCACCCCCGGTGGCTCCCGCCGGCTCCCTGCTCAACCCGCACCCTGTGGTGCGGCCGCAGGAGCCTGAGCATCCATTTCAGTCTGCCCGCTCTGGCGGGCAGACACGGAGGAGACCTCTCTCCTGGCGGGTCTTCGGGGGAGTGCGACGGCACTTCCCCCGCCTTCCCGCTGTCGCGGGGGAGTGAGGCGGCACTCCCCTCTCCTTCCTCACGTCGGGGCCCGGAGATGGGGTCCCAGGCCCCTGGGCCATCTTCACGGGGAGCGCAACGGCGCTCCCAGGCTTTGACTTCCTCGTGTCGGGGCACACCGGGGCCCGGAGTTGGGGATCCCGGGTCCCTCCTGGACAATCTTCACGGGGAGCGCGACGGCGCTCCCCGGCTTCCCTTCTGGGCATCGGGGCCAGGAGTTGGGATCCTGGGCCCCAAAGACATCTTCACGGCGGGGCGCGATGGCGCTCCTCGCCCTCCGCTGTCGCTGGGGGCCAGGGTGGGCTCCTGGCACCCCCCCGTTTGGGCATTTTCACGGGGAGCGCTATTGCGCTCCCCGGCTTTACTTCTTCTGAGGGCAGCCCCCGGGACCTGACCCACCCCGGGGGCACATCTTGGACCGGCAGCGGAGCCCCACGCGCTTCGTCGTCGGTCCTCAGAGAGGTCAAAGGTCGCCTACCTTCTGGGGGGCTTATCTCGGCCCCCAGGCGGACGATTTTCACCATCTTGGCCTCTTCGTGCTCCTGGTGGCGCGCCCCAGCCACTGGGAGCACTTCCCTTCGCCCTCCTGGTCTCAAGGAGGGTGAATTCAGCAGGGAGCGGTCTTCACTGGCTCCCTGCACCAGCCTTTTGCCTGGCTCTCCTCCTGGGCCTCTCTTCTCCTTGCGCAGAGGCCCAGGCTCCTGCTCTCTGGTCCTGGACTCCCCTTTTGGCGCAAGTCAGGGTCCTGGGCCAGTCTGGAGGTTCTTCCTTCCAGCTGCCCATGGCGCCAGGCTCCAGCACCAGTCTTCCTCAGCAGACCACACCCCAGAGAGAGCTCCTCTTCCTGTGCAGGCTCTTCTAAAAGCATCTGGAGGGGGCTGGCAGGAAGTCTCTGCTTGCCCTATCAAGCAGCTACACATCACCTCTCTGCCCCTGCTCCCTCCTTCCTGCCCAGGCCTCTGGGTCAGTTCAAAATGGCGTCGTCCAGGGGCCTCATGCCACATGGTCTCTGAAAGCCCCTTCCCCCCTTTCTGCCTTCTCTCCAGAGCAGCGTGGTGCCTGGCACCAGGTGACAGCTGCTGATGGATAACCGGGTAACTCCACCCATCTTCTCTCCCTCTTGGAGAGGAGCCCTTAGCCCTTGGAATGCTTGTAGTGAAGGGCCAGGCCTCTGATGCTAAAGCTTGGGGAGGAAGGTCATTAATCCAGCCTGGCAGAGTCAGCCCCAGCCAGGCTCTGGTTATGAGCTGACTCAGAGGAATATGACATTTCTGGATGACCCAAAAGCAGTACAGATATGACTTTGGACTCTGCAGAATAGTACTTCTCACCTAAGTTACAGTGGACTTTAGTGCGTGTCTGGAATTTGTAGGCCCTAGGGAAGTGAAACTATCCCATGTGATCCCCATCCTCATAGGAGAATAATGAAGTGGTCCTTCAGTGAAAACAGTAAAGCACACTGACTTTCCCTTACATGTTTCTTCCCATTGTGTAAAGCCTATTCCATGTCACCACCCAGCTCTGCATAATTCCTGCCACACCATTCAATTTGTAGCTGCTCCTGGGCTGCACACGCCAGGAATCTCCCCTGCGCAGCCCCTACACGTGTGCACATGCATGTACACACGTGTCTGCATGTAACCAGCCCGGTCCACCTTACTCCTGCTGCAGCGCAGCGACCTACCTTCACCAGGGGAACACCGGTAAAATCCCCATGCAGTCTCTTTCATCATGAGTTCACTGTGGGTGAGTCCCAACTTATGAGGCTCTCCCACAGTAAAAGCTCAACAATTAGGTGTTCAAAAAGCGAAAAATCCGGGTGGCTCAGATGGTCAGAACCACCTTCTAACACTAATCTTCTTAGATGTTCTGCTAAAAATAGATGCGCAAAAAAATTGCTTTGTTGCATTGTGTAAAGTATAGCACACCATCAAATTTACAAAACGATGTGCGTTGATGACAAATTGCCAATGGAAATGCACATCTGACAATAAACACTAAATAGTGTGATAGATAGTAATATCAAGTGATATTTTGCATCACTTTTGCATTTGAGGCACACCCTCAATTACAAATTGCTCCCATGCAACTCGTCAAGGGTGCATCGCTTAATATATGTAACTTTTCTGGAAAATCCTGCATATTTTGCACTTTAAACAGTGATGTGGCATTGCACCCCTTCACTTGTAAGTGCTGTTTGCACTTGGTTTTATTCTTCACAAGTTTTCTATGCAACGTGTGCCAACTCTGTTGTGCTTTACCTTTGTAAACATGGGTTTGAAGTGCTCTAGTGCATGTTTGTATGGTTCTTGCCTTGTCACACTAACTGCATTAAAAGTATTTTCACTACACTAAATAATTTATTTTAACACTTATGTCAACTTTTGGTGCAAATCTTTCTTTACAATAGTGTTTGCTCAACTTTGCATTGTTTAACGTACTTTGCTTCATCTGAATGTCTGTAGAAAGTGTTAGCAAATCCACTACTCCACCATGATTTAGAAACTTACAGCATCTAAAACGAATGCGCCACAGATGGGTTGTAGAAAATATGGTGGACAGAGAATACAGTGGAGGTGGCCGATGATCCTGTATGAGCCTTCAAGAGCAGCAATTGTTTGAATACTCCTGATTCTTTTTAAAAACAAAAACATTTTTTTACATGTTCAGAGTTGCCAACAAGACTTGGTCTTTATTTCAGAAATGTCTAGAACTCCCTGAGATTTCACAGGTTCTTTGCAAGGGTGATCCATGATGTACTGCCTCAAAAGAAACTCAGGCCATTATAAATGGAAGCCTAGCTTTGCGAGGCATTGGTGAGCTCTCTAAGGATCTTGACTTATTGATCTCAGTTATAGCTGGGTAGACAGTGACTCAAAGAGAGCCTCGTCTAACTCTTTTAGACAATAGTATACAGCATTCTTGGTCAGTAGGAAGAACATGCAGTCTCATTTTTGATATTCAGAGGGATGCCCTTCAACCAATTAGATCTTTTGATATATTAAGGGCTATTATCTCATTTACACCAGCCAAGGAGCGGCATAGATTCTGGAAAGTGTTTAAACGTGTCTGGAAGTCAGGAGGTCAAACAAAGCCACTCCTGATAGGACTCTGGGGAAGGTGTATCAGATTAAAAAATAATTGTAGCTTTTATTTCTAGAGATTTCAAATAAAATATTCCTAGCTAACAAGATTCCTCCATCCTGGGACCAGGCATCAATTGCATTAATCCTAAAACGCAATAAAGAGCCTTGTTTGCGAGAAGGTTATAGACCAATGCCTGTGTGTGACTGTGATGTAAAGATGTTACTAACTGGCTTCTTAATAGAAGTAGGCCAATTATTTCAGCACCTATATGTAGAGATCAGCAAGGTTTTATTCCTACAAGACAGCATAAGGATTTGATCTCATAGAGCGGTTCTATTTGGGATAACATCTTAGGACTCACTCAAGGTAAACACATTTTCAAACACGCTTCTTGCTACCTTGGTTAGAACATTTAAAATGTGCACTTCGTCTTGTTAGTAAATAAAATGTGCTGCTTGTATTTACTGAAAAGGTATTTATTTTGCTAAGATTGATGGATGCTATGGATCAAAGCCGAACATGAGTCTAAATAGCAGCCATTTACTTTAACAAGTTCTTTGAGGAATAGAAACCTGCCAATGAAACAATCAAGCTGGGATTAATTGGTTTTCCTGGATGAAAGGATTTTGCCACTCCTTATCACCTGGCGCCCCAGGCCAATGTCTCACTGTGCCACTTTATGGGGCTGGTGCTGCATGCAGGGAAGAGCTAATGGGTTTGCTGTCTCAGGGCCTGATATCGAAAAGGACTCTACACTCGTCAGAGAATTCTCATTGCGGAGATTCCGCCCTGTGTGCGGAGACGCCCCCACAACTGCAGGGCCATTTGTGAATCAGGCCTTTAGTGTGTTATGTAGTATGCATAACACCTGAGAATCTAAAGCGTCAAAGTCAGTGGCATAGCAAGACCTTTTGCTGCCCATGGCGGCCCCTGAGTTTGCCGCCCGCCGACGCATGTAAGAGTGGGGAGAGGTGCTGGGGTGATTCCTGACCTTGCCGCCCCGCAACAGCCGCAGGTAGGAGCGGGGGGGCAGATTCGTGCCGCCACCTCCTCCCACCACCCCCCCTTTGCTATGCCACTGCTCAAAAGTGATTCTGAATTTGGCTTCCAGTGCAGTTTGTAATGTTATTACAAGAGAACTCTCTCCCATGCGCAGGAGAGTGCACTGGTTTCAGGTGGAAACTAGGCAGAAGTTTAAGTCCCAGGTTCTTATGCACACAGCTATGTTTGAGAATGTAATTGATTACTTCAACACCAGACTGATCATATATACTTACACATGAGCTCGCTTTTCTCTGACTGAAATAAAGTCTTGCCCAAGCTGATGGCATAGCCCTTGAATTTCATGCTGATCTCAAACAGCCAGGCTGCTTTTAACGAATACACTGTTCCTGTGAAAGGAAACAGCACATTTACAATGATATGGCACACACTTATGGGAATATGATGGCACAGATCGGGATGGTGCACCATACCTGTACTATGACCCCTGGTGGTTGAAGGCAGGACTGTGAATAAAGAGCCCTTTGGATTTACATATCCTAGCTTTTAGGCTGGAAATCCTGTGCTCCCTGTCACAGCTGTGCTGTGATGTGACTTTTTGCTTTTGTCCCCAGAATGTTCCAGATTTTCAGCATTTTCACCTCTTGGTACCTCAGTTCAAGACACCACCCAGGTGCTAACTTTCTCCTGTGACACAGAACAAGAAGAACCCAAAAATTTCCTCATTCCATCCCCAGTGAGAAAAAAACAGACAGTTCCAGTGAATCAGAGTTTATGAAAAATGGGAAAGCAGTTCTTGTCCATTAATGTCTAACATGCACTTTTTTGAAGGAAGGGTGGCCTGTGATTGGAGTTGGAACCAAGTCCAGCCTTCCAACTCCGAACAAAATCCTACATACTCAGCTACATGGTCCAGTACTTTAATATTCGGAAGTATTTTTAACCCCAAACATGTCCGATGGAGATTGTGCTATTGACTCCACGGAACTGAAGTGACATGCTATGCTTAATTTGCAAAAGTAGTTCGTGGCGGTGGGAACAGAAACTCATTTTTGAGGACTGCAGAATATTTTTCATCATCAGACTTTGATTTGATCCAGAGCAAGAAAGGAGGAAAAGAAGAAAGGAGGGATAGACGATAGGAGGGAAAGACGAAAGGAAACAGGCACAAAAGGAGAAAGCAGGGATGATAATTAACCTGCACGACAGAGATCAAGAGCCAGGAAGTGAATGGGGGTGGAAGAAAGAGGCATGAGATGGAATCAAGAGTAGGCAGCTCTGATATTCAGCAACTCCGGGGGCAGCGCCAGCTGTGGTCTCTTAAGAACATCTGTGGACTCGTGCTCGTGTTTATTATTAATTTTATAACAAATTCAGCACCTGCGCAAGACCTTTTAAATCAATTGCACTGAATTTACCTCACATTGCTGACAGATTACTGTATCATGCTTAGCCCCTCTTCTCTGGGCCGCATAGTAGCAGAGTGGGCTTCACGGTGCTTTATTGCTACGCACCTTTCGAATCGATCATCATCTAAGTAGAAGGCCAGGGATAAGAATGGGGTGGGCAGGTGGTCTATACTTCCATTGCCGGCTGCGACTAAAAGTGGGGCAAGGTGAGTTTTGGACTGTTCACTGCTGAAGCCCGGAAACGGCTGGAGGGTACTGAGTGAGCTCGTGCCCCAGTTACTCCTGAGGCCCAGGTTGGCACACGGTGCCTCAGATGGGCATTGCCTTCGTGTTTTCTCCTGAAACCAGGATGCTTAACATGATCTGTTTTACCGATGAGTTTTACTGAGGCCCATGACGGTTCGAAGGATCCAGTATTTTTCTGAGGCGGGCCTATAACGGTTTGGCGGATCTGGGTGGACTCCGTCGCCCTTGCTACCGAGGACGGAGGCCTGCAGCCCCCCGAAGGACTCCTGTGAAGGTGACAGTCACCGATGCCTTATCGCAGAGGCTCAGGCCCGCGCGCCGCTCGGATCTGCATAGGAAATCATTAGCGGCTCCCAGGCGGCGCGCGCGCAGCCGCCGCTCGATGGGCCGAGATTGTGGCGGTGCCGGAGCGCGAGCCCAACAATAGACTCTCCTTCACAGGGTCGGACGGTAAATCCAGCGGCGGCATCAGGAGCCCGTCATCGCAGATGATTGCATCTGCTAATGATGCTGGAGAGGCCATCATTGAGTCCGGCAGCCTTATCAGTCTGGAGCAGGGAGCGCGAGCCAGGGCGCACATTGGCAGTGGCCGGTACCTGGCGATGTGACTGTTACTGCGCTGCTACTCAGGGGCGTAGCTTCAGGGGGGTGTTGCACCCCCATAAAAAATGTATTCCGAAGTAACTAGTTGGGTCCAGGTACTTTCAGTCGGGTATGGTGAGGAGTCTGTCAGATTTCACCCGGGATTTTTACGTGCACCCAGACAAAAACACACACCTACAACCTCTCTCGTCTCTGCCTTAAAACCTGGTCAGTTTGAAAACTATTGTATTAAGTACCCCTAACAATCCTCACCACTCTCTCTCTATTGCCCTTTAAGCCCCCCTCCTGTCCTGCTTCTCGTAATGGATTTTAACAAGATATGCCAGCGTGTTGGGAAATCTAAAGCTTACCCCCCCAAATCTTACTGACCAAGCTACGCCCCTGCTCCTACTGCATCGTGTTCAGCGCTGTTACTGCACTTCTACTGCACAAGCTTAGTATTACTGCGCCGCTTACTGCATGGACTCAAACCCGTGACATTTACTACACTGTGATTCACAGGAGCAGCACTGACTTGACGACACCACTAACTACAGCTTAGTATTTTTACGCCCACCTCTGCACAGGCTCATAACTGTTACTGTACTGCTCCTGCGGAGGCTCAGCACTGACTGACGACCGCAGTACTAATACTGTACCACTACTGCACTCACTCAGCATTATTACTGTTACTGCACAGCCTTCCCACTGTCTACACTACTACCCCAACATGCTAAGTGCCACTCTGCATTGCTGGTGCGCGAACTCAGCATGTGCATCGCACGGTACTGAGCACTGGCTGCACTTCAGCTGCACCCGTGGAACACTGACTATTAATGCAAAGGCTCAGCGCTGACTTACTGTAGTGTCACTGCACGGGCCAGCCCTGACTGACTTCACCTGCAATGCACAAGCCCAACACCACGTCTGCATGTCTTCACCACTGACTCCCCGCCGCTACTACAAAGACTCAGCATTGAGTGACCGTCCCACTAATGCACAAGCTCAGTACTTCGCAAATCACTATCTGCGGGCTGAATGCCTTAAATCCAGACAGGAGACCAACCAAACACAAAGGGGGTGATTATGATGGCGGGCGGACGACAACGGGACTGCCCGACTTGCTGATGGCCGTCCTGTCAGTGTGAGTACAATGCGACCGCCTCCAAGGCGGTCGTACTGTCAATCTTTTGTATTGCGGCAGGTGCTGCATGCTGCAGCAGACGCCGCAGTACAAAAAATAGACAGGAAACATCTCCTTGCACTACGTGGCAGGCAGGCACCACATGGTGCAGGGATATGTAGGGGGGCACCATAGATGCCCCCCAACACCCACATCCAAGGGCCAGGGGGGAAGGAGGGCCTGCTACGGGCCCCCAATATCCCTTTCCGCCAGCCTTTTCATGGCGGGTAAACCGCCATGAAACGGCTGGCGGGGAGGGACATCATAATCCCTATGGCAGTGCCTGACAGGCACCGCCACCATTGTAGGGATTTTGGCTGCCTCCGACGCAAGGACCCTGTCGGATGCGTGGTGGTCTGGCTTCCCGACCGCCATCATTCCGCACACCATTATTATATGGCGGGCGGAAAACATGCACACGATGGCGCTGAGATTGCCACCGACAGCCTGTCGGTGGCGGTCTCACCGTCATTGTAATCGGTTCCAAAGTCTTTAAGAACTACTAAACTGCAATACTGTTCTACACATCCTCCGGACAATTGCAACCCACTTGAGGCCGGCAAACTGAAGCACACAAACTGCAAAAAGAAGCATAATTTTGGGTGCTACACAGCCACCTGTACTCAGGGTCAGAAAGGCTCCATAACACGTTTTCAACTTGGTGACCCTCATGAAAAGCCCTCTTTGGTCCAGAAGTGCTATCAGGCACACTACAGCATATTAAACCCTGCATTAAATCAGTCTCAGTACCAGATTTTGAATATGCATCGTATTACTGAGGGCATCTGCCAGGCAGCTGGCACCCAGAGGAGTCTAACATTGTCCGCCCTGCATGTCTTGACTTCAATATTGCCCTCCATCTATCCTAGCGATACCAAAGGGGATGATGGACGGAGCGTT